>JAODTK010005683.1:0-169715 GCA_026419785.1 Sclerodactyla briareus
AGGAACATCGTATAGGAATAGGGTTTGGACCTATAGATACAGTTTACCATTCTACACGATATAAGCTCTGTTGTATCCGAGCCTGCAGTCGTCCTGTAAGAATAAAAGGTTTCAACCACGCCTTAGAAAGTGTTACGGATGAGGAATCCCAGAAAATCGACGGCAGCCTATTCCATAGTAATGGTGCGGCATGACAGAATGCTGGGTACCGAAGGCGCTTGTAAGTGTATGGGCTCGAGCAGTCAGAATAGACTTCTCAGATGAGGCTGGTAGAAACACATGAGCTCCTATGAATAGATCGGCAATGATTCATGAGGCATTTGTAGACATAAGTGAGTATTCTGAATTTGATCTTCACGTCACAAAGGACCCAGTGTAGTGATGCAAGGACGGTTGACGTGAGTGAGTTCGCGTGGGCTGACTCTGGAAATCATGCGGGCTGTTATGTTGTTATGGACAACTTGCAATCTCCGAATTTGATTTACAGAAGCACCCACCATACAACAAACCACAGCAATAGTCCATAATGACATGGTAGCGTTTCTGCCGCGCAGTGGGCTACTGGAATATTCCCCGAGAAAATGTTTGTTCGGTGAAGTTTATTCACAGTAACGATCCATTCTAGAAAGAATACTGTATATATATTTCACATATATTATGTAATTGAGCATCTGTACAAAAGAAAACCATCATAGTCGACTTTTAAAACGGCTGTACAAATGAATGCATTTCTCTATTTGGGACACATTTGACTGATCCCTTTTTTTATCACTAATAACTTAGATGTGGATTACTAAACACGCTGGTCATTTTGTCGCAAGACAGTCATTTAAATCCATATTAGTTTTTGCCCGAGTTATCAACTTCAGTTCAACTTCAGCTGTAGTTTAAATCGTGACCGATGAGCAAAACTTTTTTTAACATTCTCAATCGCGAAGAGAGATTAGTTTTGGCCCGAAACTGCAACAGAAATTGCTCAAAAGTGCAAGTTAACAGGGGTTCGAGTTAGGCAAAATGCAGTAGCACACTTCACACAGTCAACTATATGGACTAGGGTCACCCTTTAAATTAATTAGGACAAACTAAATTGAGGTTGTCCCCGGCTGAGTGTATGCACGAATTCAACAGTACAAGGAACGTTAGTCCGTGTTCGCGTGCTTGGTGGTGCAGAACTTATTCAAGGTTGGCTAATTAAAACACTCTATGAAGTCACAGACAGTCAAGATTTTGTGACTCAATTAACAAAAAATCTGCAAACAAACCTACGCTGTTGGAGACTTTGACTTAATCAACGTGCTCATCCATTTTGCAATGTATAGCTACTGTAAGTTCAAGGGCGCAGCCACTAGATGGTCCAGGGGTAATGACCTCCCAAACTTTTGGGAAGGCCTCCATACAAAATGATTTTCCACACACAGAATGTTTCCCAGCACTGCCTCGGGCCCCGCCCCCCCCCCCCGGTCCCGCCCCCTCCCCAATTGCTCTTGACGCTCTGAAGTACGAAGTTGAAAACTACACAACTCCCGAAGCGATTCCCTATCGATTGTCCACGTCAAAGCTCATGTCGCCATCGCGAAATCCAAAGCTCCCTATTATCAACCATTCATAAATAACACGTGACGTATGTATGTGAGTTTAATGTGTGAAAGTGAATTATAACCGATTATAATCCAGTACTAACACCGGATGGAGACGACACAAGTATGTCTTGGGAGAACTTGAATTGGCGATCAACGAAAGTGCTTGTGTGAAAGTTGCATACAATAAATGAGGGCCTATATCGCGTTAGTTATTGACGCATCCTCTTGCTCAAATCGTTACGTAAGCCAAGGCATAATTACTAGGCCTAGCTCTAGTTACATATATTTTATCACCTCGCACCTGGGCATAATTAGGAGTCTTCCTTTTCACGACAACACTAGATATGAATTATCGCAATGCATTCTAGATGTCAAAATCACGAGTCCAGGGACGACCCTGGACGATTGTATATGTCGAACTGAGTCCTACGAAATTTGTACGTTCACATATTTTGAATTTGCCCGTAGTAATCCCGGCCATTGTATGTTGACGGCAGTCTGTATTAAAAGCAAAACTGCACTCGACTGGACTGACTCGATGATATCCAGGATACAGGTGAATCAGGTGCCCCTAGTTGCGCGTGATGTATTCCATGACTACAGAAAAGGCTGTAACTATTGTTGCTTGCTTCAAAACGGGCCGATAAACACTAGTTCACGCCCACAAGTACTGAGGAGACACATGCTTCGATTGCCGGAGATTACAAATGCTGGATATTGATGATGTTCTGTCGACCAAGCTATTCCACAGCCTGGGGTGACAGAGGGGAACTTGTACTTTTTCAACTCAACTCCCACTACTTTCTCCGTTATGTTAGCGCCGGACCATCCTCTGATAAAAATTATCATACGACATTTGTATCGCACTAGTGTGAAAACCTACGATTAAATATAGTTTACCGTATCGCAATAGTGTGAAAAGCCATTAACGGTACCATGCACGGTTTTCTGTATGCCAAATTCTGTTTTGTATACAGTGTAATTGTTTGGCAACACGCCATGCAGCTGTGTTTTCATTCTGAGTTCTGACAACGTCGCTGATTGATCAATTTTGGGATAATTAAAGATGATCAAATGAAGGAAGTCTTTTCCTGTTATTTTCCTGTTAAAACCGGTTTGACGTCATAATTCGAGGATACGTCTACGGATTTTCTAACCTCCCATTATGACGTCATCTCGGTTTCAATTTAGGGGCTGAATACGAGGGTGCCGAGGTCGTTTGTTGCGTTTAAGACCGATGATGACGCCTCGCGGGAGGCTAAAGCCTCCATGAGTTCAATAAACATACTCCTAAATCGGGTCAGGGACATCATAATGGCGAATAACATAATCAGAGTAACCTAGAACGAATTTTAATGATTTTTTAGAGTTTACTCACTTCGAAACCGACGAGCTGTGTAGCCTAACTGTTTTGTAATGTTGAGAGCAACTGTATCACCTATATATCCTTTGATTCATTCCATTCCAAATGAATGCTCGCAATACTGATTATATTTGAATTCAGCAGTTAGCCCGAATATGGCCACGGTCGTATTCTGGGCTAATCACTGAATGGCAATTAGACAGCGTAATTTCTTACAACTGGAATGATATCTTCAGATTTCCCCATGGTACTATGAGAGGTAAAAAAACAGGAGTATTTTGTATTTAGGCCTACCTAATGAAACGGGATAAATGTGCACATTTTTTTCAATTCGGACATGATTTTCCGATTTTCTGAAAAAATACCTGAAAGTTGAATTTTCATCTGTATAAAAATTGTACGTATTTGTATGTTGGCTCGCAGGCACCCTAGCGTCAACATTCAACATTGGGAAGGGGCTTGCACATTGGCCAGACTCCCCCGACCGGTAGTGGGAGGTTGCTAGTTAAAGTTTCCTTGACGAATCTCAGCAATTTTGTTCTATCGCCGTAGGTAGTTGTGCCTGCGTTAATCTTGTGTAATGGACGTGAAACATGGTTAGTCAAGTAGCAACTGGCCTTTTCCGGTGGTCTGTGAGGCTTGATTTGTTTAAATTCCTTTGCCTCGCTTCGCGCCAACTGATGACATTCTGCTTTGACTAGCACGTTACCATAAACACATACCTACCCCGAAATAGGACTACTACGTTCACAACTGAGTCTTACGGCTGCAGGCACACACTGATCTAGGCACAGGCCTACCGTATGCATAGGGGCCTACACATGACGAATTTTCAATCATATTTTGATCCCTAAAAAATAGAATCATTACCATGGGCGGCGATCACGGGTGGGGACGGGGGGGGGGGAACATGTCCCCCCAATATTTTGGTGGGGGGGGACATAATATCAAATATCCCCCAATATTCTGCGGACTGGCAAAAAAATTGTATAATATATGTACATACGGCAAAAACAAAAATGTCAAACTCATCTTTTTTATTAGATTGTTTAAAGTTTTTGTTGAGAAGGCCGAAATGCAAAAAAAAAATCGCGCTGCACGCGCTGTATCCCATCTTTCCTGTTTAGGTATAATCAGTAGGCCCACGTGTACAATAAATTTGTCAGATTCTGGCAAATATGATTTTGTCATACGTGTCATCTTCAAGTGTGGTGAACATATAGTAGGCCACGAGGAGAATTTGGTTTAGGACTGATTCATGTTGCCCCCCCCCCCTCCCCACTACAACAATGCCGGAATCCTGCCATTTTCTTAACACTGCACACAGTTTAGTCTATTATGATCATTTATTGTGCAGAGTGGCTTTGCCAGCTGACGTGCTGTTTTTAATGTAACGAAAAACAACAGGGCAGGGGATCGTGCACATTAGTCTGGAGGTGTACGTGATTGCGTAGGAAACTATACAGGCGCGGGGGCGACGAAAAACAAAGGAATAACAATTCTGGACCAAAGAGAAAATTTTGACGAAAAAAAATTTGTTGAGCGGAAAATAATCTGAAAAATGACCAAATTGTCTGCTGACTGGCTCCATTCCTTTCAATCAAATACCCGAAAATGCACACATTTCCATGACAGTGATGTTCAAGCAAATTTTCAATCTGCGGCAGCCTCCAAATTATTGCAAGGGTCCTCAATGGAATATATATCGAGACATGGCATGGTAGGAATGAAGGACACGATGAAGAAATGTAAGGATTAGCATCGATCAGTTATCGGAAATTACTGTCAACATATTTCAGTGATTGCTGGGCCATAGCGCGGGAAGTTGCGCTCACTGCAATCTGGGGGGGGGGGGGGGGAGGGGTCTGTAACTACTTTTTTGTACTGCTACTCGTCAACTTATGGTGACGCGAATTGTAATGAATGACCGTAGATCAGTTCCTTCAAGAGTGTTTCTTGAGATATACATTCAGAAATTTGTTGTCAATTTTGGGGGTTGTGTTTACGCCCTAAGACCGGGACGTACAGTTTCGGCAATCTGGGGGATTCGTAGGCTCAAAATTTTCTTGTACCTATACGAGACCACTGATGCTGGCCCAAATTGTAAGGAATAAACATCAATTAGTATACCTTCAAGAACGTTTCTTGAAAATCAAATTCTGAAAATTTTTGCCATTTCAGAAACGTTGCTAACTGCCATACAGCGCGGGAATTGCCGTTTTCTGCAATCTGTAGGGTCTGTAAAACGAAAATTTCCCTTGTACCCTGCGCGTCCACTGATGTGGCGGCTGGCCCGAATTGTGAGAGAATACACTCGATCAGTTCCTTCGGAACGTTTCTAGAAATATGAATCTGAAATTTTAATTGCCATTTTATGGACGTTGCTTACTGTCAGACGTCCTGGAAATTCCGTTTCCTAAAAAACCGACTGGTGGAAGCTTTTCAATCTGGGGTCTGTGGAAACAAAAAATCTCTTGTACCCTACGCGTCAACAACCGACGGTGGCCTTAATTGTACGGAATAAACATTGATCAGTTCCTTCAAGAATGTTTCTTGAAATAAAAAAAATCGGGATTTATTGACGATTTAGGAATGTTGCTTACTGCCATATGAACCCCATACGTGCCGTTTCCTTCAATCTGTAGGGTCTGTAAAACTAAAAATTTCCTTGTACCGTTACCGCGGGTACATCAGGGTGTACTGTCTAATCTGAATCACGCGATTCGCTATGAAATATCTAAAAAAAAGTTTTAAAAAATACAAAAAAAAAATCTGAAAAATGAAAATGACGAAAATGTAGGTTTAGGGGGTAGGGTTGGTTTCTTTGTCAGGAGAGCTCAGCACCCCCAGTAAAAAATCGTTCGCAGGGGCCTGCCTCCCCATGTCCCTCCTTGTCACAAATTCTGCCCACCGTGGGCTCCTTGCACATGCACATATCTTTTCTCTCCACAGTATCGAGTCCACAGGAACACTACGACAGCTATCGTGATTTGAAAAGATGAACTGGCAGATGTAAGCTCAATTTAATACGGAGTCGCAACAGCAACCCATGTACGAGGTCACATTCACTCACCTGACATGCTTATGACGTCATCGTTACGCTAATTAAGTCTGAATTTACCTGTACTTACCTGACATCCATACGTGCATGTTTGTTTTAGGCCTTGATGGGCCCTCTGGTCGATGTGTTTTCTTGAAGGCTATCAGGGTTGGTGACAATACGCCTCTTTCGACAATTTGTTCCATTTTTCCACACTCTCTCGAAGAAAGTATTTCTCCTGGCCTCCAACCTGGTGTACGTGGCTTATTTTCTGAATTCCCTCTGTACGATAACTTCGTCCAGTGTGAAAAAATCTATCCGGAGCTGGGTTTATACTCCCATTGAACATATTATTCACAGTTATGAAATCTTGTCGGTTATGCCTCTTCTGTAGTATTGTTAAATGCAGTTTCTTAGAGCCGTGTGGGATAATCATATGGACCGACGAGCTGGTATCATTCTAGTCTCCTCCTTTGAACCTCTTCTATAAGATCAATGTCTCTCTTCAAATAAAGCTTCCATACTTGTATCATAGTCTAACATGGTCTACCATGATGATGCCCCATTGTCTTGTTCGCTTTCTTTATTACCTCGGCACAGTGTAACTCGCTTTCAAAGATGTACTGAATATATACCCCCAGGTCTTTTTTCCAGGTCTTTTTTTTTTTCTTCTTTGTTCTTTTCAGTAAAAAAATCTCTTGTTAAGTCTGTACTGTCCATTGGGGTATTGTATTCAAAGTGTAATATCTGAGACTTTTCCCTATTACAGTTCATTCGCCACTTTTGTGACCCTGTATTATCTTATTCAGATCCTCTTGTGAGACCTCCTATCCTGCTCATGTTATCCGATGTCCACCTTGTTGTCATCAGCGAAACTTCTAATTAAGGTCTCATCCCTTCTCCCAATCATCCATCAATAGTGAAACATACAGGACCCACCAGATCCTGTCTCATCGAACTAGTCACAACTAGGTAACAACTTGATTCGTCCCCTGCAAAACACCCTGTTTCTATCCGTACTAGTCCTTCAATCCACTCCAAGATTTCCCCATCTATTTCAGAAGCCTGTAATTTCAGTAACAATCTCTTATGTGGCACTGTGCTAAACGCTTTCCGTAAATCCATATACATCACATCAACTGGTACTCCCTTGTCGATCAGTCCAGTAACAGAGTCCCAGTACTTCACCATGTTGTTGTGCACGCCTCTCTCTTCGGATCCATGTTTTGTATCGCCTATAGTTCATATTTCTCTAGGTGTCCTGCTGACTCTCAACAGCTTTCCAAAACCTTTCCTGTACTGACGTTAGTCACTGGTCGAATAATCAATTGATCAAGACTTCTTCTCCCAAACAAGGTGTACATTTTATTATATTACAGTCCTGTGTCTGTCTTTTCCTCTGAGTGACTCTGATAATTCATGATGATGGCTTCGCTAGTACTCCTGCAAGTTCCACTAGAACCTCTTGTGGGTGAATATTGTCTGGTCCTTGTGCTTCCGATTCATCAAGCTCCTTCAACTTTTTCAGTGTCATTCCTTCTGTAATCTTTTTCTCCACTACTTTCGCCTCTTCTGACAAGGTCGTTGTGGTTCCAATTATTGGCCCAAGATCCTTCCTCACTTGTGAATACTTTTACACAGACTTACCAGTCTATCTCATTCTATTTTTAAATTCAGTCAAAACCCAGGGTTAATGCAATATAACCCGTGTTTGTTGTTAGTAACGAATGATAGCAACTATTATGCGTTGACCTGCTTCACTTACGGCACTTCACACGCAAACATGTCGATTGGTCGTTACCCCTAATCCAGATGAAACATCATCGAACATGAACCTTGAAGCGACAACCGCTGTTCACAGTCCATGACTATATGTGAAAGCTAGGTGAACGGTCTTGTCGACCCTACGACAAAATGCCCATTGCTATAAAGGTTTGTTGTGACAGTGCGTCGAACACACTTTTACTTTCAATATCAACGGGCGTGCATTATGGCTGGCCATAGCAATAAGCCGAACACTTGATACGTTGAAAATCACTTGGCTGCCTGGTTTCCATTGACTATTCGCCTCTAGATTGTTTATCCATAGGCCTACAGAGTCAGACCCTGTCGATAGACTGGCAATGCAGCCCAACCGGTCGCTAATCCGAACGAATAGGCTAAAGGTTCGTAAGTAATAGTAAGCTCTCCGTTTTGATAAAACTGCCCTCAGTCAAGATTGCCATATTCCCGTGACCTCGAGTTCATCTCACGAGCAGAAACACACAACCAGGTCGGCTGTTCAACTCGGAAGTAATTCAACACCTGTTTTCAATTGGTAGTGTACATTTTGCTCTGGAGTTCTCATAGTGCGCGGTCGAAATCGACATTTAGGTGATAGGGTGGGCGAGGTGGCCTCCCTACTTTCATTACATTAAAAGTTTTAGATCTTCAGTGGTGGCGACTAGGGGCGAAGACGTTTGTCCTTTGGCGTCACAGTACAACTTTACATAGAATCTTCTGCACTGTGAGGCTTATCGTGCAAACAAAAACTTTTTGTGCGAAAAGTCGATCAACCAGAAAGGATCTGTCCATGAGCATTTTCACAGAATTGTTAATGAGTGGGCTAACTTACTGAGCGGCGGAGGCATATAGAACGTAACAATGAAAAAAATGCTCTCATTATTTTTCGCAATAGTTCCAAACTAATTTGGTGGAGTAGAGGACCGAAATACCGGCAAAAAAAAAACTTTATTCAAAATTCCATTAGGATAAATTGGTCCGAGGTCAAGAAGTTGATGAATTATTCCTTTGTACATGTTTCCGGGTCCTTTGTACATATTATCTTTCAAGCCCTTGGGGCTCAATTTCTAAAAAAACAACAACAGACAAAAATGGTGTTTTGGAGATTGTGCCCATGTAGGACGGTCTGATTATTGATGAAAACGGACTGACTGCCCTCTACAAGAAATTTTTTGCGTTTAATCAAACTGTTCCGATATCTTCAGATTGACTAAAATAAGAGTTTTGGATGCGTTGAAGAAGTTCACGTTCTGGTATTTTCCGTAGAAAGAATGAATCGTGCCCCGGCTTCTTTTGACCTTTTCCGTGTTCGTGTGAAGTAGTTCAAGACTTGGATATTTACTCACGGACTGTCCCCTGGGAGTTGAATAACATGCTTAACTTATCGATGATGAACACGAAGTGATGGCGTGAATGACGCGCCTCATCATCGTTAAATAAGGCCTGACTCGCATTGTTAAGCTATGGAGAGTATCACATGTTATCTACTTTAACACACGCTGATGCTGAGCAATACCCAACTTCCTTGGAACTCGTGGGGCCGATGTCGAAGTATACCGAAGTCACGTGAACTGGCTCTTGCAGAGATATATTTCATCCTGGCCAAGCAGGCGATACAATTACTAAATGTATAACTCCCCCGACTTCAATACCCGTTTTGTGCGTATTTCATGCAGATAGTGTCCATACGAGTAGCATTTAATACACTTCCGTTGACGGTATTAATTTCGCTAAGTTTAACAATGCATCAATGTCGAACTGGAAGAAGAACTGGTCATTCACGTCTGTAGGGAGTTTTTAGCCAATTGGTCGGATAAATGAATGGCTGTACTAAAAATCGGTTATTGGTTAGAGTAATCTTGAAAGAGGCACGCCTAAGTGATTAGTCCATCTATGCTCCTCTCAGCCGATTCGATTACAGTGAAACATCAAATAAAAGTGAAACAATATTTCGTGGAGTTTAAGAAAACAGGTGCAAATTTTAATTCTGAACTAATATATCTGAACACAACTGCGTCGTTTTTTTTATAATCGATCCTATTATGTTGTATCTAATTCCGTTTTCTCTCCAATTTCGGAATTCTTTAGAATGAGAATCCAATCAGTTTTGCCTAGCAGCTTCCGCACACTGCTCTGAAGGTTCCAACATAGTACCGAAATCACACCAGGTCTCTTTCTGAGTTCACGGCATGTATATTTTCTTCTCGGCCTGTACTTCTCTCGCTCTGTACTTCTTTCTATCCGGACACACAAACATATTGGTTTTGAGTACTACTCCAATTTTGGTCGACAATGTAGAGTGTACCGATGAGCTTAGTGCAGAGATGTGATGTTGTAGTTTTCGATGTTGTTTTTTGTTTCTTCAAATTATTACAAGAGGTTTAGAGCTCGTCCCGTGTTTTCAAAAGAAAGATTTTGATGGAATTTCTGTTCCTAAGTATAGTCATTCAGCATGAGTTGTTGGTTCAAACACGGTTGACCCCTGGAGGGCTTTCTTAAGACACGTTTAATGCGTACAATCTGAGGAAATAGGGCCATATAAAATACTAATATATATAATATATATATATTATATATAAGATATTATATATATATATAATATATATATATATATATATAATATTATATATATAATAGATAAAAACCTTGGTGGGAGGTCAAGGTATACTCTTCTGGCGAAGAAAAAAAAAACGAAATGTGGGTCAGCTTTATTCGTTCTTTCGGGTTCTTGTCATGGTGGACAGTTCGTAAACAAAAATATTAGTTGGCTCAAAGAAAGTCAGGCATTTATTTTGTTTGCCAGCACGAGTTTGGAGAAGCAATGCCTCTATGAATAAAAACAAGCCTACGTGCTTTCTGCACTCCGGTTAGGGGTAGTACAAAGTCGAAGAAACAGGATTGGTCCAGGGTGATACAGGGACAGAGGCACGTCCAGCGATAGTCAGGATATGCCCAGGTTCTCATAAGCTATGTCTTTCGGTTCGAGAACACCTTGACAAAATTTGATGATCCTCTGCGGGATAATGAATATCGGGTTAAGACTACTGCCCGTTTAACAAAACCCTGACAACTTCCTCCGATTACACAGACACCCGAATAACGGTCCGGATAAGAAATAAAACCCTAGGCCGGGTGGCTAGTTTACGCGATTCTTTCAACGAAATTAAAACACTGAAATGGATAGGATATCCCCGTTACTTGGCAACCAAACTATTATGGAGTTCTATAGCATGCAATCGTAATGAGCAATAGTAGTCATTCCAAGGATTTCTACTGAATATGTTAAATATGCACTTCTCGCTCCGCAGGCCGCCAGCTAAACGCTGAGATATGGGTACGACCGACCAAACTTAAAGTTAATTACATATGAAAACACACTAGGGAGGGAAAAAGGCATCAGTCCAAGTAAGTAATGTGAAGTAAACCCTAGAAAGCGCTGAGCTATTTTACTATAAACTTAACCATTGTGATGTTGATACGCCTGACTGGTCGAATGACCTATATATCATTTAATTGTACACATACAGAAAATATGTTTTACGTGTCTAAGTGGACTCGAAACAGTGTTGCCATGATAGGTTGAAACAGATAACGAATAATCACCATTTACAGGTCAGATGTGTAGGACGACTATTAACTAATTTATCTTGACTGACACCCAAATTTGAGGGGCTCTGGGTGGCAGTCTTCAGATATTGAGCTCATCGTTTTGCGATTCTTCATCATCTGAAATTTAACACCACGAACACTGTTTCTGTACCCTTGGACAAACCCCCCCGCGGGAGTGACGTGTGGTGGACATGCATATCAGTATAAAGAGACTGAGACATGTACAGGCGGAAAACGCGACGTGAATACCTCCTCAGAAATAACCTTTGTGGACCTCCTTTGGAGGAAGCACATTAAAATTATGATCATGGACCTCCAGTGACTTTGAAATGCGCCACCTGTTGTTCGGGTCCCACGTAGTCCATATTTTGTGTTTAAACGACCTTGTGAGAAAACTAGCATGATGTATGCAAATTTGTCTTTGGACCTTGACAGACATTATGCAGTCATATCCACTAGTTTGATTCAAATCCGACGGAGTCAGCAAAAATTGCGGAAAACACAATTTGACCTCTCGTGATTCTGAAGTCAACGTCGTCATTCGGGCACGAACTTTGTCCCCACCCACCAAGTTTCGTGTGAATTGGCGGAATCGTGTGAAACCTACAAAAAGAAGGCAAAAAGACATGCAGTTATGACCACTTTCGAACGCCTCCGAAGTTTTCCAGGGCGGGTGAGTCCCAAGTGCAGATATTCGATAGAGCGTAGCGATTTATTGCGCGAACGGAGAGAGTTCCCGGATGCGGAGACCGAAACGGCGGCGGCTACACCCTAAACCCCAGAACATCGGACATCAGGGTCGCGGGTAGATTTATAGATTCACCACACAAATTCACTTAGCTTACACCAGATCTATTGATATTTGAAGTTATGAATACTGCCGCACTTTTTTCTCATCTACTTTGATAAGTCGAGGCAATATGTCCGATTTCATTCGCGCAAAACTCACCTCGGAAACCATATTTTGCCAATGGATGAGAATTGGCAGATGATATTAGTATACAGATTACCTGACCCTCTTCGGTGAACGCAAGCCTATCATCTAGCGAACAGCGTGACACGCTCAGTGACAAACAATGCTTACCGCTTGCGTTGAGAATCAATTAAAGAGGGACCCAATGGTAACTCCGGTATACCTGGTTCGCAAACTATTCATAATGTTATGAATCCGAAACACCCTCGGTATGTTTGTGCAGACAGCCTAATGCTGCCAACCCGACGTCAAACGTTAAAAACCCATTCACCCATTACACATATCCTCACCATAAACAAACAGTGCTCTCAGTTTACGGGTTGCATCCCAGCAGATCAAACCGAGAGGGTAGGCCAAGGCCAGTCAGGTACGGGGTTAAGCGGACATACAAGGGAAAACAATCGGTTTATGAAATATATGAGGGTCACGGGTTTCGGTCATCTGTCCCTTCGATTGTCTGAAAGACGAAGGAAATGTCAATATGAGAAAAATGTGTCAGGGAAAGTTGTTTGATAAAACAGGTCAATCTTGATGCTTACACTGAAACCCGCCAATTTCTTCACACGAGATGTTTGTTCGCGGAATGATTTCACGACAAGTATTCAAATTAGTGAAATAATGACACGCAAGGAGCAACAAGCCCCGCCAGTCAGAATGGCGAGGAAGAAGTCACAGACACTAATGGATGATCTTAGGTAATCAGTGAGCCACCACCTCCTCGTTAATTTTGGCAGTGGGGTTGACCACAGACGTATGTTGGTGATGGATGCTAAAGTTAGACCCAACAGCATTAGTATGCACAAATACGGGGTCGTGGATCAATGTCTGCGCGAAATTTAGTAACCCAGGCACCGTAATGAGGTTTCCGAGGGGTTGTTATGTAGTATATCAGAGAGTTTGATGACTGATTAAGATGATTGGGTGGAAGAATCGTAAAAATTTTACTTTTTGGAATTGCTCCACGAAAATCTTCAAGGCACCCAACAACTCGATAAAATATTGTGAGGTTTTATTTTCTATGACGGACTAAAATCTGCAAAATTAGCGGCGGGTGCCGGCTTGAGTAACATCGAACACCACAAAACATTCGGAAGAATTATGGCATTAAATTGGAAATACAAATACAAGAATCATTGCTGTTTAGTCGAATTTGCTCGAAGTTCACAAAATTAGCGATAGGACATATCAGGAAATAGTTTTCTGGTGGCTGAGGATTGCCTCAGTCCAGAAGGGAATGGGTTCCAATTACACAATATTTGACGTTCGTATTTTTCGAGGAACTCATTTAACCTCAGTGGTAAGCGCTGTTACAACTGGCGATACGATACGATACGATACAGATAAATTATTCGGAGTGGGAGTGTTACACTTGTCGATAAAAATGTTACGATAATTATAGGATGTCTCGGGCCAATAGACGAAAGAAGGTGGGATTTTAGTGAGAAAACACAAGTTCCTCTTTTGTCGCTTCAGCGGTTGAATGCCTCGTCGGCACAATTGTGGAATACCAAGAATTGCAATTTCAACAAGCCATTCGAAGCTTGTGTCTTTCTCAGTACATTGTAGGAGGCATGAAATAGTGTTCATCGGACAATTTGAAGGAATAACAACAGTTACATGCTCTTCTCTAGTCGTCGAGCCTTTCCTGAGCCTGTCCCTCCCCCACCCCCAAGCTACTCTCCGAGGTCCCCGCGCTGCCTGCGCAAAACCATTGAGTTCTTTCCGCCCCGGCGAACGGCCCTACCCAAGGGTCCCGTGGAGACGGAACGCGGTAGACGGTATCTTCCCACCGGATGCCCAAGAAGCGCAATTGACGATCACGAATCAGGCAGGCTGACCTCCGCCATCTCCTCCTACCTTCGCGTTGGACACCCAACTCAATAAGGGCATCGTCCCCAGAATAAATGTAAAGAGTTTGAGGTAGCCAAGAAGGCATTCCTTCAATTCAGTCAATGAACTGAAAATTGGAGCTTGGTTACTCTGCGCAAACAAGCACGTGGAAATAATGCCTATACGGCTCCACCTGTGTACCAATAGCTAACTTTCCTCATGCCCTCCATGACATTATTAACTTGGTTTAGATCGACATTATATACCCCCTATAGCGTATTCCCCCCCGTTGCCTTCCTTCGTTTCTTCTTTTCTCTTTTCCCGACTCTCTTCACATGAGGTTAGGGTAATTCCCGTCAAGACGTCAGGCTGTGGATCGACCCCCTCTGGGAAACTCCCTCACCCTCCCCTCTCAACAGCCACAACACAACCCCTCCCACGGCCACTCACTACTAACAGTATCTCCTATCTTTGCATGTCACATGAATTCGTGGACGCCGACGCAACATGACCCTCCCCATTACCCTACTGGTCACGCGACTATTTGTATATGGGGAGGGCATCATGTATTCGAACTAAAATAATGGTTTCGTAGGTCCAATGCATGACGGCAAATAGAGCCGAGAAGCTTAATCAGAAGCCAATGTCTCCCCCGGACACGTCACTACCCACACATTAATTCCAAAACCCCTGATTTTATCACGAAAACCCAATTTTCACGCCAAACTTCCCGCAATAGCCTGTTGGCGATATACTGTTCGCAGAATTGCGCAAGTTATCACTGCATTGCGCAAG
This sequence comes from Sclerodactyla briareus, assembly GCA_026419785.1. NCBI lineage: Eukaryota > Metazoa > Echinodermata > Holothuroidea > Dendrochirotida > Sclerodactylidae > Sclerodactyla > Sclerodactyla briareus. Next base: position 14,973 of record JAODTK010005683.1, read on the forward strand.
TTATCGCATCCGATAAAGTGATCGTACGAAACAGTTGAAATATTTTCAACTCGACGTACGATAAAATTATAGTATGTATCGTACGTATCGACACAGGTGGAACACTCCATTGAAAATAAACCTTTTGAATCGACGTCCGATAAATTATCGTATTTCGTATAGTTATCGTATCGCACAAGTGTGAAAGCCCTGTATTCAAAAGAGAATATGGCATTTCAGGCGGTTGTTGGAATAACCTCTAGATGGGTAACTGCCTTATCTACAATGCTATGCCTCAATAACTTAGGAGGAAATGTTCCCAATTCCCGCCTACCCATAGAAGAAACATGCCTTCTGACAAGAATCAATGCTGTCCATGCAGTCACACCAACAAAAAAGAGAGCTTTAAGATTCACAACACGACCGGTACGGCAACGTATGACGTAAGGTTGTCCTGTTGAGACCACGTCGCCGGCCCCGTCCGCAGTAAGGAAGCTTAGATTTCTACGAGTGTCAATGTTCAGTTGCGTGATGATTATATGCGCAATTTTTTAGTTTTGCGTTCGGTTTTGACCGTAAAATTCCCGCTTTCATTGGTTAAACTGTGAATGATACACGCGTGGATTCAAGTTCACGTCGTAGGGACCAAACGTGAAAAGTGAGGACTCCGTCGTGAACGGAAGTCGTACGGCCGTTGGTGGGTTTTGTCGCATGCGCAGTAGGTTAACAAACTCGCCTACGTTGCCGTTGCCGGTTGCCGTCGTGGAATCTGAAGTCATCGAATTAGGGGATAAATACGAGGGTGCCGAGGAGTTTGTTGCATTTGAGACCGGTGATGAGGCAAAACCCTTCGCCATTCGGTTCGGGGTTTTAAGCCTTCACGATGCGTCCTCAGGGGGTTTAAATGCAACAAAGATGGACACCCTCGTTTTTATCCCCATTCATAAATACTCGAAAAGGTATAAAAAGAACTCCGAAAAATGAGTTTTACGTCTATTTTTTTTTGTTCAATGCTTCTTCCGAATCGGGGACATCATAATGGGCGCATACATAATCTGAGTAACCTAAAACGAATCAAAGACTAGAGTGTCTCGGCATCGTACAACTACATTACAGTTGTGATCACTGCATGCAGTTTCACATGTTTATGCTTGCGTAAAATTGACAACTGAATATTGTACTGGACTCTCGGGAGAAGAGAAACTTGAACCCGCAGTGAAGCTTTTATCAATTTAGAAGACACCGCTCAATGTTACACCAAAATGTTGTTAGACATCTCTCAGTGGATATCCAAGACCATAACAGGTAAAGCTCTGGAATAAAGTGATGATTTCATGATTTCCAAGGTTTACTCACTTCAAACGACGAACTGTGTACTGTGTAGCCTAACTGTTTGTATGTTGAGAGGCAACTGTATCTACCTAATCAGGTCAGTGACCCCGAAAACATTTAACCGTATTTCGAAGGCTACTTGATACAATTGAGGATTTGCCGGGCCAAAAACTATCGGTGATATCGGAATAAGAATTTTTAACCATCGACACTAGGTTAGTTGCGTAGTATGCGGGTGTTAGGCCTAAAAAGTTCGGAGTGAGCGTTGCAGTAGCCTCGTATTTGGAGCAGGTAGCTGGGTTGTGTAGTGGATATATGCGGAGATGGTACAATACACAACGTAGTTATAGCGGCACCATTTTGTTTCACGTAGCGGGTTAGTGTGGGCGCGCGCTATGTAGACGTGTGATGGATGATAGGAATGATGAGTACTGTGACTACACAAGTATCACAATAGCAACATCCAAAAACAAAGGCAATTGTTTTCAGTTCCACTTTGGCTGCTGGCTTGCACATGGTAATAGGCTGCCCACCAGCTAAATAATCAGATTCCAGATTATCATAAATGCTCCAATTTTATCTATGCAAAATAGAGAGGGTTCGACTGGCGCTGCGAACATGGTCTCGAATGAACTTTTTGACCATCAGATGCAGGAACACTAAAGGTTTTATGCATGCGTAATAAAGTGAATATCGTATTACCGGATATGATAGAAAGTGTTGGGTCGGTGGAGAAGAGAACACGGTATGACGTCACCCACTGTAACAACAATCGCTTCGGCCCTGGAGCAAGAGGCCAGTAACAGTCGTGGGTAAACCAAAGTCTACCTGGATCCAAGGGTTTCTGAGATTTCACAGAAAGAGTAATGATATGTTGTTCCCTACCTATAAAACGTGTAGGCCAATTTACTAATCCTTCTTAATTGTATGGGGGGTGATTTAGGGGTGAAGAAAAAGGGGCTGGCAGGGGGACCATTAAAAACTGGGGCACACGGAGGCAAACTAATGTGAATAATGCAAACACGCAATATGGTAGATATTGCGTAAGATGAATAACCCACAACAAAAACCAAACACAAAAAAGGAGAGGTCCATTCCTTTGCCAACGTCAGTGACCACTGGCGGGGTTCTCTTAAGATTTGCCATCGATTATCACAGGCTCCGAGATTAGAGAAAGGGGTGAAACCTGAGTATGGGTTGTAGAGTGGACCTAAGGAGAGGCGACTCTGCAAATATGATTAGGCTACTAAAATTAAATCCCATTTCAAGACAAAAACCACTCAAAGCGACCGTTACCAAACAAATCCATACTGCAAGCAATTTCCAATTACAGGAAGTTGCACTTGCCACAATCCAGGACGGCCGTTGGTGAGGTTTTGTAGCATAGCAGTGAGGTTTAAACTGCGTCCTACGTTGCCGTTGCGTATTTCCGTCGTGGAAATCTGAAGATCAATATAGGGGATAAATACGGGGTGCCGAGTCGTTGTTGCATTTGAGACCGGTGATGAGGCAAAACCCTTCGCCCGGTTTAGGGGTTTGAAGCCTTCACGCGGACGTCTCAGGGGTTCTTAATGCAACAAAAGACTGAGACACCCGCGTTTTTATCCCAGACCATTATAAACTTCGAAAAAAAAAGGTATAAAAAAGAACTCGAAAATGACTTTCACGTCAATTTGCTGTTGTAAATGCCAACATTCTCCTAAATCCCGGTGACATCATAATTGCGAATTACATAATCAGAGTAACCTAGAACGAAATCAGAGATAGAGTAGTGTCTCGCATAGTTACAAACATACCAGAGCGTGATCCACTGTATGAAGTTTCTACACTGTTTATGCGTGCGCTAAAATTAGAACTGAATATGTTACTGGGACTTAGGAAGCAACTTGAACCCGACGTGCAGTTTTATCACTAGTTAGAGGACACCGATCAATGTTACACCAAAATGTGTTAACAATCTCTCCAAGTTTGGATATCAAGAAATAACAGGTAAGCTTGCTGAATAAAGGTGATTGGATTTCTCATGATTTTCCAAGGTTTACTCACTTCAAAACCGACGCGAAATGTGTACTTGTGTTAGCCTAACTGTTTTTAATGTTAAGGAACGTATCACTTACTCAGAGGTTCAGTGACCCCGCAACATTTAACCGTATTTCGAAGGCTACTGATACATTGAGTGATTTGCCGTGCCACAACAGCGATTAGTGATTATCGGATAATATTTAACATCGCACTAGGTTAGTTTGCGTGGTATGCGTGTGTTAGGCCTAAAATTTTGAAGAGATGAGCGTTGCATAGCATGTATTTTGTGAGCCGGCTAGCTGGGTTTTGTTGTAAGTGTATATATGCGGGGCGCTGTACAAATACACAACGTAGTTATATAGCGGCTACCATTTTGTTTCCCACACGTAGAGTTTAGTGTGGGCGCCGCGCTATGTAGATGTGTGATGTATCATAGGAATGAATGATACTGCGACTACACAATGTATCACATAGCAACTATCCAAAACAAAGGTAAGATGTTTTTCAAGTTAACTTTGTGTGCTGGCTTGCACATGTTAAAATATGGCTGCCACAAGCTAAATAATCAGATTCCAGATAAATCATAAATTCTCCCAATTTTTCTCTATGCAAAATAGAGAGGGTTCGAAGGGCGATTCGAACATGGGTCTCGAATGACTTTTGGACCAATGCAGGAATGCAGGAAACCAATTAAAGCTCATTTATGACAGCGTAATAAATTGCATATCGTATTACCGACAGAGAAGTTACTGTAGATAGAAAGGGTGACGGTATTGAGAGAAGGGAGCAACACGGTATGACGTCACCCAATGGTCACAACAATCGCTTCGCCGGGAGCAAGATGCAGTAAACACGTCGGGGTAACCAAAGTAATCACCTGGATCCATGGTTCTGAAGATTTCACAGAAATCGAGTAATGATTATTAGTTTGTCCCTACCTATAAACGTGTAGGCCAATGTTACTAATCCTTGTTTATAATTGTATGGGGGTGTTAGGGGTGAAGGAAGGTTGAAGAAAAAAGGGGCTGGCAGGGGGACCATTAAAAAATGGGGGCCACACGGAGGCAAACTAATGTGAATAATGAACACGCAATATGGTAGATTAGATATTGCGTAAGAAATAACCTCACAAACAAAAACCACACAAAAAGGAGAGAGGTCAATTTCCTTGCCCAACGTCAGTGACACTGGCTGGGGTCCTTAAGATTTGCCATTCGCATTTATCACAGGTTCCGAGATTAGGAAAGGGTGAAACCCTGGAGTATGGGTGTTAGAGTGATAAAGGAGAGGACGACTCTGCCCCCAGATATGATTAGGCCTAATTAAATTAAATTCCCTCAAGACAAAACCACCCTCAAAGACGTCCAACGAAATCCCTACTGCAAGCAATTTCAAATACAGGAAGTTTCACTTGCACCAATCAGAGCGCCAGAATGATCTGTGCAATTTTCCGAGGACTCACAATGAGCAATTGTCGTTCACATGAGCTCGTCAGAAAGAGGAGGAGTGATGTAACTGACGAGACAAAGGGCGAATTAGGCAAATCATAGGTAAAAAACCACACATCATACATAGGTTGAATAAAACATGAGTAATGGGAATGCGGATATACGAGCTTGGTTATGCTCTAATTTGAAAGGGTCCTCAGTTGGAATAATAATAGAAGAAAAAACTAAAAAACAACAAGTTACTGATTCACTGGAGATTAGGTATTGCGGTAACATAGGGGTAAATGGTAAGCACTTGGCACATTGTGCATCCCGCCACAATTTATGGATGATTCCATGATTGCGAGTTAATTAGGGTAGACCACGATTTTGTTTTGGTAGCTTCGAAAAGCTATCTGGTGAACACAGTGTGGCCTTTATTAAAAACCATTATAATCAAATTTGACATATCCCCGATATCAGAAGCCTAACTAGTATGTTTAATCGTGTCAAAATAGCTGATACGAGTAATGGTTACACTCGGAGCGGCCAATGTAGCTACCAAAACATGTTCATTACTCACGTGTCTCGAACTCCTGGCGCCCAGCCCCCAATTCTTGCCCAGTTTCGGCACTCCTCGACGAAGCGCCAGGCCCGAATAAGGGTCGTGGTTGGCGCCACTTGATACCGAGGAAAGTAGAGGCGCTGATCTCAACGCTGGCGTCATTGTGAAACGTAAGACGAACCCTCGCAGCACGGATTCCTTTCTCGAATCCGACCCAAATAAGGTCGCAGTCTGGGAGAAAAATTTACGAAAGAAGACAGTTTCACCGGGATACTGGAATAGCGAGAATAGAAGGACCCTCCCACAACCCATCTCTATGTATTTTGACCGTGATTTCAACTGACCCCCCATCCAATTAGGCTACCCCCATGGGCGCAAATTGAATTTCTTGGTTTAGGGTTGTCAAAGAGATATCCCAAGCATATTAAGTGCATGATCTTATGTTTTCAGTGATTTGCATTTCTGTGCCTACCATGTGCCCCATTTACACTTTATGACATATTTTGGGAAGGTTTTCATTCGGCGGGGAATGGATGGTTCCGTTTGAACTTGAATGTACTGTTCTTAGAATCATTGTTTAGGTATACTTCATTAGTTTCTCTTTCTTCCCTTCCTTCCCCTTACCTGTCAGATTTATGCTCCCCGAATTTAACGACTAAACATGCCTATACGGTCAAATAGCGTGTGTGATAGGAAAGAAGAAAAAAAACAGAAGAATAGGCTATGAGGTTAACTTACCTTCTGCGCCCGCACAGATTTCTAACAAGCATTGTTGTTATAACGAAACCAACAACGTAGGATGTCATCTTGGCACTGAATGCTGATAGTTGGTATTTACTTTACCGTCTATACACTTCGGTAAAAGGACAACTGTCTGAAGATCTTGGGCATAAGAGCGTTCTGTTATTGGGACTATGATGGATATATAATCAGCTTGCATGGGAAAATGACACTTTAGTCGAATGCTTCCATACCCAGGGCTCTCCGTGATTGCGAAACACTGGATTCATGATTGGTGGAGTTGGTCGGCTCTAGCCACCCGTTATTTCTGTGATAAACAGTAGTTTGTAAGCCGGTGGTCCACACCAATCAGATGAGCCACGATTCGCCTGATTCTTACAACAAATATAACATTTGATACGCGAGTATGATATCGCCCGGTAGGTACTTGGTAACCAAACTACACATGTAGTTCCTACAGCATACATCGCCAGGGAGACGCAATGCTAGTCATCCCAAAGATTCTACTGGATACGTTGAATGTGTACTCTTGTTCACAGGCCCGTCAACTAACAGATGAGATATGGGTTACAAGACCAAAATAGAAGTCATTGCATATGAAAAACCAAAACTAGGGTAGGGGGACAACGCCTTTTCAGTCCAAGTAAGTAATGTGTAAGTAACCTAGAAAGCGCTCGAGCCCACTTTACTATGTGGACTTAACATTGTGATGTGAAACTGTTCAAATGAGCATATATCATTTATTGTAACATACACGAAATATGTTACGTGTTTTACGTGGACGCGGAAATAGTTTTGACAGATAGGTTGAACAGATAACGAATAATCCTCATGTAATTACAGGTCGATGTGTAGGACTCACTAATTCTTTTATTCTTGACTGACACAACTTGGGGTGCTCCTGGATGACCGTCTTCCAAAAATCTGAGCTCAAATGTCATTTGCGATCACATCAATCTTTGGAAATTTTTTAACACACCACGATCAGTGTTCACCTTTGGAAATCTCGCGAAGAACTTTCGTTTGCACTGAATGAGGAAGTGATTTTTACGTTTGATATCACATTCTGAAAACGAAAATCATGTTATGCTGTTGAATCATTTAATGTGGGTTTGTTGGAAAAGGAAAAAATAACGCGAACCAGTACAAGTGTCTATCTGTCCATGGGATAGTCATGCGATATTCTTAGTTCAGGTTAAGGACGGACCCCAGAGAGTTTGCAGGAATGAACATTTACAACCAACAAACCAAACAGATACACGTTGTAGGGGACTCTGCTCCGGGTGGTAGAAGGCAATATGGAACTTTAGACCCCGCGTTACATCTCCGATCAGCGTTTGCAGACATATTCACTACATCTCGACACACATCGCTAAACGCCGACAGTGTACATTTCTGTAGGAGATAGTGAATCAGCTCGAGCTCTAATACCTCATGCAATTCGTCAGTCGGTTCTGAATGTGGCGAACATCTCACAGTATCAAGATAACCTAGTAATGTTTGTAAAGTGATTCGACAGTAGTATGAGCGCAAATGCTAGTATAGATAGTATTTAGTACGGATCAGTATACCCGATTCTTGAGTGCTCGATACTCAGGCCTATTCCTGTAAGAATCAATGTGGGATACTGTGATGAAATTTTAAGTATGCATGGGGGCCGTTAGGAACTGATGTGCCTATTTGGGCGAGTTATTCCTATAGTGATTGGTTTTCTATGCCGAGTAAACAACCAAAATAGGAGGGCAGCAGACATGCAGGGAGACCACTTTCGAAACCCCCGAAGTTTTTTCCAGGGCGGGAATGTGTACCACGTTTCAGATTGATCGGTTAAAGCGTTAACGAGTTATGCGCTAACGGCGAGAGGTCCCGGCGGCGGAGGACAGAAATCGGCGGCGGCTACACCCCCCAAACCAAACACTTCGGATATTTCCAGTGTCGCGGGTATATTATAAAGTCCCAATACAAATCACTTTGAGTTACACAAGATATGATATTTGTAACTAATGCCACCACTTTGTTTCCGATTTCTACTTTGATAAGTCAATGGCAGTGCTAATTTACGTGAGATTATGTTGAGTTGGAATGGTCCACCATAAACAATAGAGCGGCTGAACTACCTCGCGAAGCTCTTTCCAATGAGAGAATGGAAGATATCCTAGTATGCGTGGAACATACCTGACTCGTCGTGACGCAAGCCTAGGCCAAACCCAATCTATCCTTATGACAATATCATGCTAGGAAACAAGATCGTAGGTGTTGACGTTTTCAATGAGCCCAATTATCGAAGGACCAGGTGCACGCTCAGTGACAACAATGCTTGCCCGCTTGAGTTGAGCCATCAATTGAAAGAGTGACTCCCAAGTGGTATACCTTGGTTCGCAACTATTCAGAATTTTATGAATTCAAAACACCCATCATGTCATGTTATGTCAGACAGCCTAATGCTGCCGAACCGACGTAAACGTTTTGATGTGAAAACCCATTTTCAACCCTCACACCATATCCCTCACCAATTGAACAACAAGTGTTCTCTCGTTTAAGGGTTGAGCCACGCAGGTCGAACGGAGGGTAGGCAAGCCATCCAGGTTACGGGGTCAATCGGACGAACGGGCAACAAACGGTTATCGAAATATCTGCGGGTCACGGTGTTCGGTCAATTCTGTCCCTTCGATTGTTATGAAAGTGAATGAAAATGTCATATGAGAAAATGTCAGTGAGGAAGTTGTTTGATAAACAGGTCAGTGTTGACGTACATCTGAAGCCCGCCAATTTCTTTACCAGTGTTCGCGGAATGACTTCTGACAAAATCAAATTACGAAATAATGACAAGAAGGAGCAAACAAGCCCGCGTCAGAATGGTTTCGAGCGTCACGCACACTAATGGATTACCTTAGGTAATCAGTTAAGCCACCACCTCCCTCGTTAAATTTTGGGCAGTGGGGGTTAACCACAGACGCATTTTTGTGGTGGATGCTAATTAGACCAACGGCTTAGTTGGCACAAACAGGCTGTCGTAGATAACTGTCTGCGCGACATTTAGTATACCCAGCACCGTAATGATGGTTCCGCGTGAGTATTTAGGTGTACTTAGATATAGTTGATGATTGATCTAAAGATATGAGTAAAGATCCTAAAAGTACTTTTTCGGAAGTGCTCCACGAAATCTTTAAGGGACCTATAACTCATTAAAATTACGGCTGGAGGTTTTAGTTTCCTATGACGGACCCTCAAATGCACAGAACAGAATAAGCGGCGCCAGCTGCAGGCTGATGTAAACATGAACCCAACAAACATTCGAAAGAATCTGATGGCCTAAAATTGAAAAAAAAAAAAAATACAAGAAATCGTTGCAGTTTAGTAAATATTTGGCTCGAAGTTCAGATTAGCGATAGAACATATCAGTGAAATAAGGTTCTGTAGGCGTGAGGATGGCATCCAATTACAGAAGAGGAATAGGGTTCACTAGCATTTCAGTGCGCGTTTTGCGTGGGTAATAACCTAGGTGGTTAAGAGCTTATCTGAAAAGGCAACTGAAAGTTCACGTTATCAGCATCGGTACTGTAGATACTGATCCACGCTTTAGGAAAAATGTTCCAACAATCCGCCCCCTAATCATAAGAACAATGCCTTTTGACAAGAATAAATACTAATCCAGGCAAGTCACATCACAAAATTAGAGGCTTTAAGGCTCATTAAACGATGAGATGTTTTTGGCCGACTTTTTAGCGCGTGGCCCAAATCTATGCGTGAAAATGTGTTTTTGGATGATTTTTGTACACGCGGATCCTGTCGGGCAAAGTTCAACAAATCGGTCGTACGTAATAGTCGGTTGCGTGTAAATGGCCAAAAAAATCTGACGATTTTCATGCCGAATCCTTGTAGCGACAAAGTTCAACAAATGTGCGTTTACACGGTACGATTTATGTCGTGCGCGATTTCTGTTCAACGCCTATAATGATCTATGCCTAGCCTACTAAACTGAACAAATTAGGTCGAGGACATAGGCATAAGAGAGACAAAATGATCATTAAATCTCGCGATGTAGATTTCGGTCATTTCTTCTAAATGCTGGTATTGAATTAGAATGATTTTTTGATTGTGCTAGGTGGTGATGAGGATACCTCTTAATACCGGAGTAGTGACTCTCATATGAGGAGACTGGATGAATAGACGGAGGATGGCTGGATAGACGGACGGATAGATGGCGGGTTGGTTGGAATGGGTTGTGACACCCGGTTGTTCCACCGGAGTGACTTTCAGGACCGACAGTCCCATTAAAGTGTGGAGAAGGCATCCAGATTTTGGAAGGTTAGTTCTGTGACAAAATGGAACCACGAGTACTTCATAGCCAATCCTCGCCACATGCACATAGTGCATATAGACATAAAATCACTGAAACAAGGGCGACTTTGCGGGGTGAGAGAAAAAAAAACATTTCTGTGGGGTAAGGTCGAGGCTCTGGATAGAGCAACACGGAAAAAAACGCTCGACAGGGGATTCTTAAGACGAACATTGTAGTTCAGTTCGAGGCGAAGCCGGAGGGGGGGGGGGGAGGAATCGGCATTTTGCACACCCCACCCCCACCCCCCTACATGTGATTTCTTGCACATCCATCACCCCGGCATGCGGCCCACCCCAACCACTTTTAACCTGCAGGGGTTACGCGTTTAGTTAGGTTCATTTCGATTGGGTTGCAGAAGATGTACCGTAGTAACCGTACGACAAAATAGCGTTGGACCAAGCATCACGAAAGATAAGGTAACTGTTCGAACATATTCGCACCACAGAAACCTCGTAATCAATGTTGTACATCGTCTCATGCACTCGTCGTGTAGCAGCCCGCCTCGGCAGAAAGACATGTCACATGACATTAATCATGGACTTGGCACGAATGAGAGCGTTGGCGCTGCGCTTCGCAAGTTTAGCGCATATGTCAGCCGAGTCGAGTGTGCGCTCGGCGCGGTATCACACGCGCGCACACGTCTTTAATCGAAGTGCCGTGGATGCGTAGTTCTAGTTAGGTTTCTTCAAAACCCATAGGGTGTTAGACGCGAAGAAATAACTCACACAGGATTCGGGGGCCCCACCATTTAAATAAGTCTTCGAAATGGAATCGGGTGGGTATTCTGATTAGATTCCACATTTTTCATGGTCAGTGTCTTAATCATCCAAATATAAATCTCATGCGTGACTGGGTGTGTGCAAAAGAAGGAATTACTGAACCCAGTAGGCGTTATGTGAAGTGAAGGAGACTGAATTAATAATATAAAAACAGGTTGCTGACGGTTTGTAGGCTACTTCACGTGTAATAGTTGTATATTATACCGCGTGTATTTCATGATCAATTGTCATTACGTTGGGGCAGTCTACAGTGAAGAAGGTGTGTTAAAATAACAAATGAGCAGCTTTTGTTCCGTGACTAGCCGGGCTCGTCCTTGCCAGTCCTCTTTGTACGGTACGCTTCACAAACCTAAAACTAGTCACGAACTCACAGTCTGGTCCGGACTAGCTTGGGCTGATCGTGTGCAGATGTATTTACTTGTAGACGAGGCCGCAGCTTACTGTCTGCAGGGGGGGGGGGGGGGGGGGGCGGGGTCTTTCGGGGGTTTTTCGAGGGGTTTCGCGACTCTTCTTGCTTGAAAACAGAGAGCATCTAAATAAAAAGACTGTATGTGTGTGTTGATAAAATTGTCGATGCTGAATCATGAGGTTCTGGATTTCACTATGTGTTCTATTTAGGCCTAGGCTAATATGTTCAGGATTTTCCGTAAGGCTTTGGGGATTTAATTCTTTTTTTTTCTCCAGAGAGGGCCATTCGGCGATTTAGTATGGCAATATTAACCTGCGGAAATGCGTAGGCGTTTTCATTGGGCCCAGGTACGTCCTAGCCCCGAGGCTAATATTTAGAAGTATGGACCCTCGAAATGTTATTGATGATGGATGCCAAATAATGATTAGCCTATTATGATGATAATAGTGTGCTTATTCCGCATGGTTAATCATATAATTATTGGGCTTGAATACGATTGAGCCTAGCCCGAATCTCGGCCTGACCTATCTCCTTTTCCGACGCCTTCGAAGAAGCGGGGCCGCCGCTAACCTATAGCGACCTTCTAATTTCGTATTTCACCCAGTCCTCCACATAATTCCACCCACAGCGTATGAATCATGTGCATGTGTGGTGGGCGTGGTTTTATGTGGACTCTCCTCGTAAGCACCGGTTGACTAGAGAACGCGAGCACCCATTTATTCCAATTAGGTATATTTAGGTTACACAACGCAGAGAAGAATCCTATTGTTTTGGAGTCGGGTTCCTGAATAACTGTACCGTGAACTGGCAACTGTGCCACGAAAAGATGTAGAGAGCTAATTTGGATTAGATAGGGCTATTGTTGTGTTTGGGGACAGTTTCCATATAAACCGAGGGTCAACGGATGCCAAGGCCTGGGAAGCCTGTGACACATAACTTTTGCAACGAAAGTGTAGAAGGTTCATACTTGGCACTAGGCTTGCCATCTATAGTAGCTTTTAAAAATTTTTTGCTTGGGTGTCAGGTTCAATGGTCACCTGAAGGTCAACGTCTCAAAACCATGAGAGCATGGGAACTGTGCCACGGAATGATTTATAGAGCTCATACTCGCACGAAGGGTTGCCCGTTGGCTTAGATGATCCCTATCGTTTGGGGTCGGTCCCAAAGGTCACTGGAGATAAACAGAGATCAAATTCGAATCGCTTGAGAGCCCAATACTGTGCAGCGACCATTATTTAGAGTGGCAACAGAAGAGTTTTCATTTGGAGTTGATGAACCTGTCGTTTTGTCAGGTCCGAGTTACATAAGACAATCACAATCCCATTATATGCACGAACATGAACTGAAAACAATCCCCTTTCCTCCAGGGGAGTTCCGGGAGATCGTTTCTGCACACACCTCGCGGACGTCATATGTCAGTGTACCGTCCCTATGACCTTTAACACCATATCCATATCTATTGACCGTAACTGTAAACATGCCTAGATGTCCTATATGAATATAATGTTTATACGTTAGAGGCTGTTCAACATTCGGGGGGGGGGGGCGAAACCGTAAAGGGTCACCTGAATCTGGAGGATTAATCTAGAAGCCGAGTATGGATCGAATACGAGCTTCGTGTGATGCTCTAATTTGAAAGGGTTCCTCAGTTTGAATAATAATAATGAGGTGGATAAAAAACTCAACACCACAATTTCTACTATTCACTGAGAGAGGTATCAATTTTACAAGTAACATGGTAAGCACTTGACACATTTGCATCCTCACACTTTATGGTGAGTCCATATTGGCGAGCTATTAGGGTAGTCCCACGATTTTGTTTTTGTGTCATGCCTTCTAAAACGTCTATCTGAACACAGTGTGGCTAAAACCATTATACTCCAAATTTGATTGACAATTCCCGAATATCAAGAAGCATTTAATAAACTATTACTGTTTATCGTGTCCAAAATAGCTTGATACGAGTAATTGTTACCCTCGGGATCGGCCATGTAGCTACCAAACCAGTCATTCTCACGTGTCTCGAACTCCTGGCGCCCCCCCCAATTCCTTGCCCATTTTTCGCGACCTCGAAGAGCGCAGCCCGGAATCCGGTCCGTGGTTGGCGCCACTTGCTACCGAGGAAGTGAGGCGCGATCTCAACGCGTGGCGTCATTGTAACGTTAAGAAAGACGCTAACCTCCTCGCAGCACGATCCTTTCTCGGAATCGACACAATACAGGTCGCAGTCTGGGAGAAAAATTTACGAAAGACCAGTTTTCACCGGGATACTGGAATATCGATAGAAGACCTCCCAGCAACCCCCATCTCTATTGATTGTGACCGCTGGTTCAACTGACCCCCCACCAATTCATTGCTACCCCCTCATACTGCTACCCCCTTAGCGCAAATTGAATTCTTGTTTCTGGTTAGTCAAGAAGACATCCCAAGCAGATACGTGCATGATCTATATGTTTTCAAGTTGATTTGCATTTCTTTGCTACCATGTGCCCCATTTACACTTTATGAAATATTTTGGGACTGTTTTCATTCGCGTGGAAATGGTGTTCCTGTTTTGATACTTCTCACTTACGGTTCTTAGACTCATTGTTTTAGGTTATACCTTCATGAGTTCTCCTTTCTTTTCCCTCCCTATTCCGCCTTACTGTCATATTTATATCTCCCCGAATTTAACGACTAAACATGCCTATACGTTAAATCGCGTTTTGTGATAGAGAAAACACATAAAAGAATAGCCTATGAGGTTAACTTACCGTCTGTCTGCGCCCCGCCACGATATACTAACAAGCATTGTTTATAACGCCACACCAACAACGTAGGATGTCATCTTGGCACTAGATGCTTGACGAGTTGGTATTTACTTGCTACTTCCTTTCTATACACTTGGTAATGACAACGTCCTGAAGATCTTGTCCTAGAAGCGCGTTCTGTTATTGGACTAATTATGGGATATCATATCAGCTTTGCAATAGTAAACTGACACTGTAGTCGCATATGCTACAACCCATGGCTCTCCGTGATTGCGAACACTGGATTCTGATTGGTGGAGTGGTCGGCTCTAGCCACCCGTTCATTTCTGTGATGATGCAGTTAGTTTTCAAAGCTGGTTCCCATCCCACCAATCAGAATAAGCCCACGATTTCGCCTGATTCCTTTACAACGAATATAACCTTGATACGGATATCTATCGCCCGGTATTGGTAACCAAACTACACATGTAGTTTCCTACGCATACAATCGTCCATGAGCAATAGCTAGTCATCCCAAAGATTTTATACGGATACGTTGAATGTTACTTCTTGCTTTCACAGGCCGTCACTAAACGCTGAATATGGGTTACAAGACCAAAATAGAAGTCATTGCATATGACCAACCACTAGGTTAGGACAACTGGCCTTTTCAGTCCAAGTACTTAATGGTGTAAGTAACCTAGAAGCGATCGAGCCATTTTCTATGGACTTTAACCATGTGATGTTGAAACTGTTCAATACAAATGAGCTATATATCATTTAATTGTACACATACACGAAATATGTACGTGTTTTAAGTGGCCTCGGAAACGTTTTGACAGATAGGTTGAACAGTATACCGAATAATCCTCATTTAATTACATTCGATGTGTATGCCTCACTATTCGTTTTATCTTGACTTGACACAAACTTGGGGTGCTCCTGGATGACCGTCTTCCAAAAATCTTGAGCTCAATGTCATTTGCGATTCAACATCAATCTTTTGAAATTAACACCACGATCCCCTTCTTACCTTTGAAATCCTCGCGAGAACTTTCGTTTGCAACTGAATGAGGAAGTTGATTTTACGTTTGATACCATTCTGAACAACGCAAGTAATCACTGTTATTAACTGTTGACTCATTTAATGTGGGGTTTGAAAAGAAAAATAACGCGAAACCAGTACAAAGTGCTCTATCTGTCCATTGATTATCATCGAATTCTTAGTTCAGGTTAAGGACGGACCCCAGAGAGTTTGCAGGAATGAACCATTACAACACAAACCACACCAGATAAATTGTAGGCACTTCATCGGGTAAAGGCAATTAAGTGAACTTTAGACCCCTCTTTACTATCTCGACTCAGCGTTTGAAGACATATTCCCTACATCTTCGACACAAAAACTCGCTAAACCGACAGTGTACATTTCTGTAGAGATTTATTGAATCAGCTCGAGCTCTAATACAATCATGCAATTCGTCTCGGTTTCCTGAATGTGGCGAAATCTCACAGTATCAAGATAACCTAAGTAATGTTTGTAAAGTGATTCGAGGGTGGCCGGCAGTAGTTTGAGAGCAAATGCGGTAATAGATATTATTAGTACGGATCATTATCCCTATTTGAGTGCTCGAATACGCAGGCCTATTCCTGTAAGAATCAATGTGGGATACTGTGAATTTAAAGTATGCATGGGTGGGTTAGGAACTGATGTGTCCCTTCTTGGCGATTCATTCCTATTTGATTGGTTTTCTCATGCCGATAACGGCACAATGTGTATGAGACAGGCGGAAATAAAGTCCTGGCGTGGGGTCCCTAGATCTAGTCCATACATACCACGAGTTCGAAAGGTTTGTGTGAAATTGGGGGATGAACTCGGTTGTTCGTGTAACACCTGCAAAATAGAGGGCAGCAGACATGCAGGGATGACCACTTTCGAACTCCTCCGAGTTTTTTCCAGGGCGGGCATGTGTACCAAGTTTCAGTCATTCGGATAAAGCCGTTAGAGTTATTGCGCTAACGGCTAGAGGTCCCCGGCGGCGAACAGAAACGGCGCGGCTACAACCCCCAAAACCATAACACTCTCGGATATTTCCATGTCCCGCGGGTATATTATAATATTCACCATACAATCACTTTGAGCTTACACCAGATCTATTTGATATTTGTAAATCTGCCACCACTTTGTTTCCTATCCTACTTTGTAAGTCAATTGTACAGTTCTAATTTACTGAAAGATTATGTTGAGTGTAATCTTTGGTCCACAAACATATGCGCGAAACTCATCCGGAGCCTCTTTTTGCCATGGATAAATTGGCAGATTATCCTAGTTAATGCGTGAACTACCTGACTCTTCGTTGACGCAAGCCTAGCCAAAACCCAATCGTTATGCTTATGACCAAGTCATGTCTAGAAACAACGATTCGTAGGCTGTTTTATATTTTCAATGAAGCCAATTAATCGAGGCCAGCGTGCACGCTCAGTGGACACATGCTTGCGCTTGAGTTGAGCCATCGATTGAAAGAGTGACTCCAGGGGTATACCTTGGGTCGCAACTATTCAGAATTTATGATTCGAAACACCATCCTGTCTGTTTGTGCAGACAGCCTAATGCTGCCGACCCGACGTCAAACTGTTGAAAACCATTTGCACCCCTCACACCATATCCCCTCACCAATTAAACAACAGTGGTCTCCATTTTTACGGGTTGATGCCCAGCAGGTCGACGGAGGGTAGGCCAGCCAGTCCAGGTACGGGGGTTAATGCGACGTAACGCTGCAACAACGGTTTTACGAATATATGCGGGTCACGGTGTTTCGGTCATCTGTCCCTTCGATTGTCTGAAAGTGAATGAAAATGTCAATATGAGAAAATGTCAGTGAGGAAGTTGTTTGATAACAGTCAGTGTTGACTGTACATCTGAAGCCCGCCAATTTCTTTACCAGTGTTCGCGGAATGACTTCATGATCAAAAATCACAATCACGAAATAAGACCCGCAAGGAGCACAAGCCCGCCAGTCAGAATAGGTTTTCGGAAGAAGTCACAGCACTAATGGATTACCTTAGGTAACAGTTTAGCCACCACTCCCTCGTTAAATTTTGCAGGGGGGGGTTAACCACCGACGCATTTTTGATGGATGCTAAATTAGACCAACGGCATAGTAATGGCACAAATACCGGCTGTCGTAGATCAATTTCTGCGGCGACATTTAGTATACCCAGCACCGTAATGATGGTTCCGCGTGAGTTTATTTTAGTGTAACTTAAGATTAGTTTGGATGTTGATCTAAGATAATTGAGTAAGATGCCCTAAATTTAACTTTTTCGTAATTGCTCACGAAATCTTTAAGGGACCTAATAACTCGATAAAATACTGTGAGGTTTATTTTCCTATGACGACTAAAATGCACATAATAAGCGCCAGCTGCATGCTTGGTAACATCGAACACCACAAACATTCGAAAGAATCTGATGGCCTAAAATCGGGAATAAAGATACAAGAATCGTTGCAGTTTAGTAAAATAATTTGGCTCGAAGTTCACGAATTAGCGAATAGCACATATCAGTGAAATAGTTTTCTGGTAGCGTGAGGATTGCCTCAATTCCAAAGAGGAATAGGCGGTTCAATTAGCATTTCAGTGCGTTGCTTGGTAATACCTGATGGTTTAGAGCCTTATCTGACAAGGGTCAATGAAGTTCACGTTATCAGCATCTGCGTTACTTTAGATACTGATCCACGCCTTTAGGAAAAATTCCCAACCACCGCCTACTCATAAGAACCATGCCTTCTGACAAGATCAATACTATCCATTGCAGTCACATCAACAAAATTAGAGGGCTTTAAGGCTCATTTCACGATGCGATTTTTTGGCCCAACTTTTAGCGCGTGGCCCAAATCTCTGCGTGAAAATGTGTTTTTGGATGATTTTTGTACAACGCAGCTTTGTCGGGCAAAGTTCAACAAATCGGTCTTACGCAAAAGTCGTTGGCGTGTAAGTGGCCACAAAAAATCGTGAACGATTTTCATGCCAATCCTTGTCGCGACAAAGTTCAACAAATGTTGTCTTTTACACGGTACGATTTATGTCTGCGCGATTTCTGTCCAACGTCTATAATGATCTTGCGTAGCCTACTAACTGAACAATATTAGAGTCGAGGACTAGGCATAGAGAAATAATGATCATTAAATCTCGCGATGTAGATTTCGGTCATTTCTTCTAAATTCGGTAGTGGAATTTAAGAAGATTTTTTGTTGCTAGTGATTAGGATACCCTCTTAATTACCGGTAGTGACCTCATGAGGAACTGGATGAATATACGGAGGATGGGGCTGGATAGAACGGACGGATAGATTGGGGTTTGGGTTTGGGATGGGTTGTCACCCGTGTTTCCACCGGAGTGACCTTTCAGACAGACCAGTCCCCATTAAAGTGTGGAGAAGGCATCCCGATTTGGAATGTTATTCTGCTGACAACACGAGTGCTTCATAGCCAATACTTCGCCACATGCACCTCGTGCTATCGCACATAAAATCACTGAACAAGGGCGACTTTTGCCGGGGTGGAAGAAAAAAAAAAACATGTTTGGGGGGTCAGGTCGAGGTCTGAAAAGAGCAACACGGAAGAACGCTCGATAGTGGGATTTCTAATGACCGAAACATGTATCATTTCCGAGGCGCACCGAGGGGGGGGGGGAGTAATCGGGACTTTTGCACCCCCCCCCCCCTCATGATGATTCTTGCACTCGCCATCATCCCGGCTCGGCCCCACCCCCACCATTTTAAACCTGCAGTGGGTTACGCGTTTGGTTAGGTTCCTTCGATGTGGGTTGCAGATGTACGTAGTAACCGTACCGACAAAATAGCAGTTGGTCCAAGCTCACTAAAGGATAACTGTTCAGAACATATTCGCACCACAGAACCCTCTTAATCAATTGTTTACATCTTCTCATTGCACTCGTCGTGGTAGCAGCCCGCCTCGGCCGGAAAGACATGTCACATGATATTATCATGACTGCACGAATGAGACCTTGTGCGCTGCGCTTCGCCGTGTAGCGCAATTCTGTCAGGCACCCCAGTCGAGTCGTGCGCTCGCGCGCGGTATCACACGCGCGCACACTCCTTTAATTGAAGTATCAGTGTTGGTAGTTCTAGTTAGTGTTTTCCTTCAAAACCAGGGTGGTTAGACGCGACGGAAATAACGCAAAGGAGTCGCATTTTATCTAGTCTTTCGAAATGGAATCCGGCTGATTTCTGATACTTCACATTTTTTCAGGCAGTTGTCTATAGCATCGATATAAATCTCCTGCTTGACTGGGTGGGTGCAAAAGAAGAATACTGAACCAGTAGGCGTAGTGTGAAGTGAAGTAGACTGATGTAATAATACTAAACAGGTCAGACGGTTTGTTAGGCCACTTCAATTTGTAATAGTTGTATTATAGGGCCGCGTATTCATCTCAATGTCAATTTACGTTGAGGCAGTCTACAGTGAGAAGGTGTGTTCAAATAACAATGGCAGCTTTTGTTCCGTTGCCTAGCCTGGGCTAGTCCTTGCCCAGTCCTTCCTTTGTACGGTACGCTTCCCAAACCTACCAATAGTCACGACTCACAGTCCTGGTTCCGGACTAGCTTGGGCTAGATCTTGTGGCCGATGTATTGTACTTGTAGACCGCGGGCGCGCTACTGTCTGCAGGGGGGGGGGGGGGGGGTCGAGGGTTTTCGAGGGGGTTTCAGCGACTTGAAACAGAGAGCATCCTAAAATGACTGTAGTGTGGGTTTGTAAAATTTGTCGATGCTGCATTCATATTCTTGGATTTCACTATGTTTTTTCATTTGCCCTAGCCTAGATATGTTTCAGGATTTCCGTAAGGCTTGGGATTTGAATTTCATTTTTTTTTCTCCAGATAGGCTATTCGGCGATTTAGTAGCATATGAAAACCTCTGGAAATGCAGTATTCCCGTTTTCATTGGGCCCAGGTACGTCAGACCCCGAGGCCTAATATTTAGACTGTATGGACCCTCGAAATGTTAGATGATGATGCCAAATAATGATTAGCCTATTATGATGATAAATAGTGTGATTATTCCGAAGGTTATAATAGACTTATTGGCCTATGAATGATGAGGCCTAGCCCAGAATCTCGCCTGAGCCTATCAATCATGGGCCTAGGCCTAGAACTCAGTATATTGAGATTGTTAATAGTAGGCCCATTATTGACTTTGAGAAGACCAATTATTGTTAGGAAATCATAGCCTGAGCACATACAATAAGGAATTATAATATTATTATTATCATATCGTGGTACAGAACGATTCCGAAAATAAGGAGTCTGAGGCTTTGTTATCCCCAAATGTTTCTTATACATTGCAAGGCTGTAGAACTTGGAGTAAGTTTCCCCTTTTGAAGCATGCTTAACAAGTTAACTGAAAGTTTACCAAAATTAAAGAAATTTAACAATTATAAAAATAAATAAAAAAGCGGGAGAGGACGCTACTTTTAGGCCTAAACATGTTCATTTTCTTACATTTCCTGACAGTTGGATCTAAATAGGCTAGGGAACAGTGGAATTAGACGCCTAGCGCGACCTTCATTATAGGACTGGGATTAAGATATTCATTGGCGAGAAAAGGTAGGCCGAGGCCATGTTGATAATCAGGTTTGGAATTCAGGTTGTGCATGTGCGGATTTTTATGTTAAGCCTAGAACTCGAGCTACGGAATCAACTGAGCTTGGGCTATTTCTAGCCTAACTTAAGCTAGTTCTAATCGTGATATTTTGATGAAAATCATTCTTATTGTCCAGCCTTATTCACATCGTCAGGCCCATGTTTGTTCGAAGATCAATGGTAGCGATAAGGCCTCTACACAAGACATGTCTGCAGTATAACCCTAGGCTACGCGCTGTACATACGAAGCGCTAGCCTAACAAGAATCTATCGCTCTATTGCCATTTTCGCACTTCGTTTTCGGCGATTTGAAACAAAAATAGCATACTTCATCACTTCAATTCTACATTATTCGAAACAAAACATTGGAGATATCATCTCGTTTCATCTCAAATGATTTCTGTTTACATTATTTACAGTCAATTTTCTTATCTTCCCGCCTGAAAAGTCTCGCTATCTGTGGTTGCTATGGCAGGAAATTTGCTCCCGTTTCCTAAAAAGTCGGCCGACAAAGTTCAACATGTTGAACTTTGTCAGCAAGCCAAAATATTGTCGCATGCGACAAAAAGTTCAACAAATTGCTTTTACACGGTACGACGAGATCGGGCACGATTTTTCAAGAAATCGCATGCGATTTTTGTCGCGGCCGATTTTTTCGCCGACATAAAAAGAGATTTACACGTTGCGACAAAAGTCGGGCCGAAAAGTCGGGGCGCGACAAAAGTCGGGCGAAAAAATCGTCTCATTTAAATGAGCCTTTGATTTCCAACAGCGCGGCAACGGCACCGTATGAACGTATTTTTTTTCCAAGTTTGCAGACCACTTCGCCAGGCGTCCTGTAGTAAGGACGCTTTAGATAGATTTCCTACGTCAGGTACAATGTGCCAGTTGTCGGATGTGGATCGCACATTTTACGTTTGCGCGTTCGAGTATTGACCTTAAAATTCCCGATTTCCATTGTTTAGAGCCTGCTGAATGATGACACTCGCTGGGCTCAAGTTCACGTCGTAGGGACACCGTGAAAAGTGAGTCACTCTCGTTGTGGATCGACGTCGTACTGCAGTTGGTGAGGTTGGTCGCATGCGCAGTAGGAATAGCATTGCGTCATGCGTTGCCGTTGCCGCGCCGTCGTGAAATCTACAGCTCCCTAATGCCAACTATAGGCTGCCAATAAGTGAATTTCGTATTACCGGAGTACTGTCAGAAAGTGTATAGGTCGTTGGAGAATCGAATAACACGGTATGACGTCACCCACTGGTCACAGCAATCGCTTCGGCCCTGGAGCAGATGCCAGTAAAACGTCGTGGGTAGCCAAGTCTACCTGGATCCACTGGTTTCTGAAGATTGCACAGAATAGAGTAATGATATGTTTTTCCCCTACCTATTAACGTGTAGGCCAATGTTACTAATCCTTGTTACTAATGTATGGAACCTCGGAGGGGGGGGGGGGGGGAGATTATTTAGGGTGGAGACAAACACTTAACACATCGTGCATGCATCCGCAAACTGCAATTTATGGATGATTTCATATTGCGAGCCCAATAAGGGTAGTCAACGATTTTGTTTTGTGTATGCTTCGAAAAGTTGAACTGAACTGAACACAGTGTGGCATAAAACCATTATAATCCAAATTTTACAATATCCCGATATCAGAAGCACTAACTATGTACTGCTTCATTGTGTCAAAATAGCTGATACGAGTAGTGGTTACACTCGGAGCGGCCAATGTAGCTACCAAAACATGTCATTACTCACGGTGTCCTCGAACTTCTGGCGCCCAGCCCCCAATTTCTTGCCCAGATTCAAGACCTCAAAGAGCGCAGCCCGATCAGGTCCGTGGTTCCAACCGTGAGCTACCGAAGAAGTAGACGCACTGATCTCAACGCTGGCGTCATTTTTAACGTTGAGACCGAACCTCTCGCAGCACGATCCTTTCTCGGAATCGACACCAAACAGGTCGCAGCCTGGGAGAAAAATTTGGAAAGACAGTTTCACCGGGATACGGAATATCGAATAAAGTACTTCCCAACAAACCCCCATCTTACTGTGTTCTGACCGCTTGTTTCAACTGACCCCTCACCATTCTTGCTACCCCCATTGACGTAAATTGTATTCTGGTTTCTGGTTGTCAAGAGATATCCCGCATATTAAACGTGCTGATATATATGTTTCAAGTGATTTGCATTATGTGCCTACCATGTGCCCCATTTACACTTTTATTGACATATTTTGGGACTGTCTTTCATTCGCGTGGAATAATGTTCCTGTTTTTGATACTTCGCACTTACTGTTTTGAGACTCATTGTTTTAGGTGATGCCTTCTATTTTCTTTCTTTCTTCCCTCCTGTTCCATCCTACGGTCACATTTATAGCTCCCGTGTTTTAACGCTAAACATGACTACGTCAAATCGCGTTTTGTGTGGTAGAACGTAGGACAAAGCCCGTCCCTCTCGGTTATATTAACCTTCTCTAGACGCCCAGTCCCGGAATCCACCGTAATGTGGTAACACACGACGAAAGCTCTGGTGAAACCCTCAATAGGTTTCATAAGTGTTTTTCCGAAGCAATGATTTGAGAGCGTCGATTCCACTGTGGTGCAGCCGCCCTCTTTGCGTTCAAACGCTAATACCTAAGGACTATGGAACGTTTGTAATTATTAGGGACCGGTTGGTTGATTTAACTCACGTTGATTTAAATCACTGATTTAAATGCGTGATTTGAATCACATGATTTAGAAAAAAATCACTGATTTGAATCACTTTTTGAAAGATTTCCCTCTTTTGTCCAAGAAAAGTTGAGTTAAAGTGAAATCAATCATTGGATGAACCTATAAAACAAACGAAAATATACACTGCGAATGATTCTACACATGTATGTATCCCTCCCCTAACCTTCAATAATCTCACAGCATTTCACAAGATTAGGTACACTCTTTTCAAATCACATGTGTTTCATCATTGTGTTTTGGCTGGCATTTCCATGCTCTGATGGAGGAAATGTTAGGCTCTCTCTCACCTTATGCCATGGTGCTTTCATAAGATAGTTTATTATGATGGAAACAGGGGCAGTATAGCCGTACTGTACTAAAATAGGCCTAATATGGAATGAGGCAGTATTCTCTTCATTAATAAGTTTGCATATTATCGACCACAGGAATATTCTGAAAATATGAGCTGACTGATTTATATCTATGATCCGAAAACAATGATTAGAAAACTGTCTGGTGCCACTGTGCATACATTATAGCAAGACAAAATTACGTTAGGTTTGGACTTACCAAATTTAATTTATATTTGTGTTATATTGTTGCCACTATGCATAGGGCCATGAAGCAATGCACCTATCCAGATAAACTTTCAAGAACAATTCAGGAAATGAAAGAATTACCATAACAACAATTAAACCTCAGTGAACCTAATGCTTGGTGGGCAAGGTGGCATTATCCCGCTCCCATTAATTTGAATCGTGTTGAGGGCATATTATGATATGCCTGGGCAAGCATATATATCTATATATTATATATATATATATATATACTCTATATAGAGATATATATATATATATATTATATTATATATAATATATATATCTATTATATATATAGCTATATATGTATATTATATATATATATCTATATGATATATTTAGATATATGCTGGTGAGAGGTTATATTGATTCAGGGGACCTGGGTCATTAGGGCCGCGATTGTCGTGTTGTAAATTGGTTTTTGGGATTTTTGGATGTGGTTCCCGTCATAGTTTCCAACAAGACCAATTACCGTCGATTTCTCCAGTTTTCTCTGGTGTCACGGAGGATTCGTTCCAGAGAGCTTGTAGTTAGCAGGAAACATGCAAAGCTACGGCGATCGATATCATTGACTGTACGTACATCAAAGATACAAAACGGGCCTCCAACTCGGTGGGCACAGATAGCCCGACGAAAATCACCAACGCAATCAGTCGACAGATCATTGTGAAAGCTAGTGTGCTACAAGAACCGCTCTCAGGTTTATGAGGAATGTTCACCGACGAGACTATAATATAGCAGGCTGGTGATGCCAAAGATGAGATATACATCGACGCAGTATCGCATCGTCTCGATGTTATTTGGCTGGTCTTATCTCGACTGAATCTTCCACAGTCTAAGACCTGTGTCACACCCAGAATCAGATGAGCGCGACCCCCCAAATGACATCCGACCGCTGGTCGGCTTGTCATTTTAGTGGTTGTGACATGCGTTAACGGCGGCGGATTTTGAAGCCGTCGAATATTGAACACGCGGGGGAGGGGGAAGAGGGGAGGTCAGAGATGGCGGCATGGTGGTGCAGCTCCTCTGAATGAGGGGAATATTCAGAAATCACTAAGGAAGTTTCGAGGATAGTTGGTCAACTGATCAGGAACAATGCCCGTAAGCAATGGTTAACGGCCGGCCTGGGAGGGGGTCAGTTCTCCTCAGTTTCTCAGTTATGTAGGGGGAGGGAGGATGAAAACACCTTAAAAAAATAAGCGTGTGTAGAGCGATGTCGATAGGTTTTTCGGGATACCCCCCCCCCCATTCAAGCTCGCTGCCCATTTGGGTATGATGAGGATATTTTGGACTGAGTTATTAGTTGTGCTAATTCTATTCCCTGGAGCCATGCTGGGTCCTCTATCTCTTGAGGTATATTTCAATCTGCGATGGGAAGAATTTGGCGATGGATGAATCGGCGTGAGGTTAGCAAACAAGTGGCGTACATGGTGCAAGTTAGCGAAGCGTGATCATCGGTGCGCGGCAGGCCTGCCGTCAGATAGTGCAGAGGCCCGAACCCGGAGTAGCGCCTGGGGAGGCTGCCTTTTCATATGGCGTAAAATCCCGAGCACCTCCCTCCGCAAGTTCGCGACTAGGTGTCACCCTAGGTCGGTGTTTCGGGGTTGCAAATGCGAGGTCCGTGCTCTCCGAAATGGTCCTTGTTGGTGTCTTGTCGATGCCGTGGGTTTTCCACTTGCCCTGCCTTTGTCCTCCTTTCTTACTACTTTCAATTATCATGGTTATTCAGTTTCCCGTACGACTAACACCTACTGCAGCCCCTCATGTGACATCTGGTTCTCTTTTCTCTTTCTCTCGGCGAATATACGTAGGCTCCACCGCAACTCAGTCATATCCACCAACTCCTCCTGGCCCAGAATCCTCAATCTACTCTTTTACTGAAACACAGATTAAATCTCCTCTCGATGTAACACATCTCCAGTGTCCCCGCTACATTCTTCATGCATTGTTTTCATTTCGAGGCTGGAGTGTGCGCTTTTTGTCCAACTCCCGCATCCCTGTCGCCGCCTTCTGAATTTGGACCGCTGTTGTGGCTGAATTTCAACTTCTCTGGTTCAAGTCTCCTTCCTCGTTTGATGAGGTGTTCGTGTGTCTTTACCGTTCGCCCAATTGTAATAAACCACGAGCCTATTCTCGCATCTCCCTCTGCTGTTGAAGTACTAATTCAAAATACAACGACTGTGCAATTGTTTTTTTATACTGGTGATTTCAAGTCATATGCATAATGATCCTCATACACTGTCACCGCTCTGATAGAGCCGGTATTGGAGGAGAGTCTTTTGCTATTACCAATGGTCTCACCAACCTCATCAATTCTCCATCCGTATCCCAGATCGGGGCCGCGGACTCTGCTAACTTGTTAGATCTTTTTTCTCACTACTCCGTCAGCCCCTTATTTACAGTCCAGCCACAGTCTCTGCCCCTATTGGCTCCTTTGACCATTGCCTCATTACTCCAAAGCCTACTGGTTTTGGTCTTTCGGAGATTTTTTCAGCCCGTCCTTTGGGAGAAATTAACCTTTCTTCAAATGACCCACTCGACCTCTTCTTCTTCTTTTTACGGAAATCGTTCTTTTGGGAATGAACACTCTTATTCCCAACACTTTAAGATCAGCTCCTTTTCACACCTTCATGGTTCACCCATCAAGTCTCCTGCCTTCCATTAGAAGAACCGACTTTATCGAGCCTTGGCTATCTTCCCTTTCACCTGATTCCGTCGATCTAGTAACTGCTCGAAGTGTGTGTTCTGAGACTATCGATGAGTCAAAAAAACTTTCATTCCACGTAGGCTAATACCGTTCTGCCTGCCCTTCTGGTAGTCGTTCCATTTGGTCGCTGGCCAAATCTGTGTCCCAGAATTTCGTCCTTCCAAATTCCCTCCGCTGGTTAACCTGATGGCTCTTCGGCCAGTAATGCCACTTCTAAAGCTAATACGTTTGCCAGCTATTCTCTCTAATTCCACTATAACCAGATGCCATCCTCCTCTATCTTTTGCCAGCTTTACGTAAAACGATCTTGAATGTTGTTTCCACCAACTCGCTTGGTCGCCCAAACACTCAATAGTTTTAGAAATTACTAAAGCATCTGGTCCTGCTGGCAATGCCTCCCTATAGTCCTCCTGAAGTGTGCCCCCGAACTGCGCCTATCCTTACACGCTTTACCATCTTTATTGTCATGGGATGCTAACCCTTCTTGTGTGGACACATGCTAATGTCTGCCCAGTCCCTAAAAGGGTGACAATCCAACCCCTTCCAATTACAGGCCGAATGCCATCACCTCGGTTCTCTCCGAAGTTATGGAACTATAGATAACAAGCAGGTTTGACTTTCTTGAGTTTCACCTCTCATCAGTTGACCACCGTATGGTTTCCGGCACTGGCCGATCTACTGTGGACCTACTATCTTTTGTCACCAATCAGTGGTCCCAAGCATTGAATTTTTCCGTGAAAGTAGGGCTATGCCCTATATCTCAAAGGCCTTTGACCGTGTTTAGCACGCCGGACTCCTTGCCAAATAACCTTCATTTGGTTTCAGCCGCCTTCTAATTTCCTGGCCTGCCAGTTTTTCTTACCGGTCGCTCTATCTCTGTTCGTGTTGACGGTGCTCTCTCCGAGACCTTCCTTATCAATGCTGGTGTTCCTCAAGGTTGTGTTTGCTCTCCTAAACTCTTACTCAGTTTCATCAATGATCGTCTTAGCTCTACCTCCTATAGTATTAACTCTTTTGCTGATGATTCTACCCTTCACCACTCTCTGTGCTTTCCTCGTCCCCAGAAGCGGAACGATTTTTGTCTATAACAGTTCCCTAGTTGCCAATCAGCTGAACAATGATCTTCATTCTATTTTGAACTGGGGCACTGCTAATCTGGTTACCTTCAACCAATCTAAAACTCAGAACTTGCTGATTTCTGGTCGGCGTGTTTTCGATGCACCAGCTCTTTTCATGGCTGACCAGTCTAATCCTCCGTCTACTTCTCTTAATATCCTTGGTATGGGTGAAAAAAAAAAAAAAATCAGGAACAACCTGTCCTGGAACTCTCATATCAGTCTATCGCTACTACTGCCTTCAGAAAGTTGGGCTTCTTATTTCGCGCAAGTAAATACTTCACCTCACAACAGCTAATTATGCTTTACAAAGCCCAAACTCGCTCCCTAATGGAATATGGTTGCCATATTTGGGGGGGCTTCGCCATCTTCCAATGTCCTTGATCGTTGCCAGAGAGAGGCCCATTGTTCCTCAACGATGATTCATCATCTTACCTCCTACTTCAGGTCATCTTATCCCATCGCAGATCTGTTCATCTCTCCGCTCCTTTACCGTTACTGTTATGGTCAATGCTCTTCTGAGCTTTGGGGATGCTGTTCCTCCTTTACTCGAGGTTACTCGCCAGACTCGCTCTTTTTCTTTCAGCCACCCGTTTCGGTTGCAATATTCCACGTTCATCGCACCGAAACTACGCTCGCTCCTTTTTCCTTCCACTTCGCGTGCCTGGAATAGGCCTCCATCGGGATGTATTTCCTCTGATTTTGACCCCAGGCGGTTTCAAGGTTAAATCAACAAGCTGGATCTCTCCCTCTTTTATTTTAATCTCTTGTGGTTGGGGGTTGCCTCTTTTTGTGTAGGCAATTATGAGGAGCTTCCCACATGTCACGTTGTTAAAATAAAAAAAAAAATATAAAAAAAAAAAACACTACGGACGGTTTGTGTTAGTATTCAACTGGTGCGTTCTGTGATTACGCCTTCTGCTACTTCCAGAAGTTCAACAACACCCTTAATGGACCACTACCCAAGGAGCCTTACAGTACTTCAAAGAAACTCAATTGATCTTGCGGCAGGCGATGCATTTCACCAATTTTGTATAATTTCATGAAATGGACCCAAATATCCCTGAACAATTTGAAGGTACCGCTGTAAGACCATCATTATGAACAAATGTCAGCACTGCACCACACTGAGCCTTGGGTCCTAATCCATGGGCAACGGAAGGTACGGGTAATAGACCATCATTATGATCCAACATCGGCAATGTGCTACAAAATTTGTAAGAGACAAAAGATTTTGCGTAATTTCATATACTAGGTCCTAGGAGGCCCAATATTCCAAACACCCCCGATCGCCCTCTACCCGAAGGCCATCACATGTACGTTGAAGGAACGCAATTAAAGCTTCGTGGAGAGATGCATTTTCAAGTACCAAAATTCCCTGAACACCCGAAGGTATGGCTGTTCCCCATCTTATGACTGAACATCAACACTGTGCACCAAAATTTGTAGGAGTAAGGTTTGTCATAGGAAATTTTACAGACACATAATGGCCTGTATTGTTCCTTGATCTTTGACCTTGACATGGCCAAACATGTTTCCATGGGTCAACGAACCATTGTGTCCAAATTTGGTCGATATTCATCACAGAATGACTGTTTGGGAGTAAAAAGGCAATTGTTGACACACTGATTAGGTAGAGTAGAGTACAGTAGAGCAGAGGGTCAGCCAATATAGATAGTAGATAGATAGATAGATGATAGATAGATAGATGATAGATAGATAGATAGATAGATAGATAGATAGATGATAGATAGATAGATAGATAGATAGATAGATTGGCTAGTTGTTGGCCTACCATCCGTCAATTAATGATGGAGGGATAGAGTCCCACAGCTGGTTGAGCTGAAAACTGGATTGAGATTGGTCGATTGCTAGTTGTTGGCCTACCATCCGTCAATTAATGATGTATCAAGTTCACCGGGGTGACCACATAGAACTGCAACGATTGAAAAAAGTATTCTATTCAGTCTATTGTCGCAGTTTACAACCCCCAATTTCTGGGTTGTATTATAGGTGCGGACAGGTGCGAATCCTACTGTGTCATAAAATGTCGTTCGCTAAAGTCTATCTGAATATTCAGTTGACACTCGACTGTATATTCCTTGTTGAACTAACCAAAGCGTTTCATTCCAAGCAGTCAGAGCGCATCTCTCTATTACCCAAGCTATGTAATGAAAGTACGTGTTTTCTTTCTTAATTATTAGCACACCGACCCTTCCGGGAAGTCAGAACAACGTCATAGTAAGAAGCGGACCATCAATTTGGATCATCATGCTGCCTGGATTTCCTTTTAAGCAGAGTATTACCACTCGAAGAAATTGTATTTCGTAAGTGTTGAGGTCTCGAAACAAGCAGTTAGGCAGGTAAGTAGTACGAGATTGGAATAATACAAACACACGAAGAAACATTCGCTTGCTTGTGCAGCCTGCTGTTACCCACACGTTTCAACAATTTATTCACCAGCATAACTCAAATTTCATCGCGCCGCGTCGCGTCGCGTTGCACCGCGTATCAAAACGATGTCATGATCCATTGAACCTACTATTGTACGGATTTCGCATGCAACTTTCCGACTTTCGAATGAAACCTTCAACACTCAGTTAAAATGTTTTGCCAGATTCAACCAATGCCTTGCCCGTATCTATTTTTATTATTTTGCTTTGAGGTCATACTCCTGTGTGAATAATGATTACGGATACATGGAAATGTCAAGATTTGTCAAGCGTCAAGCGTAAAGATTTGTGTAGCTGCGTACATATACTCCTTACGCATGTACAGGTATATAAATCCTGAGAGGCTTGCAAAAAAAAAGTGAACGAAAACGTCAGTACATACCGTTGTTCGAAGAGAGGAACGTAACAAACTGAGGAAAAAGAATACAATTCACCAGTCTGAACCGACAGGCAAAAACAATTTTTAATGATCAGACTGTGAACATTAGCTGAATCACCGTACTGTTCGTATAGACCACTATAGTTCTCAACATCGCCTCATGAGAGTCATTGTCGCAATAATAAGCTGACTACTCATTGAAGTATACAGAACTACATAAATTATGGATACATCTCCTCCACAGTCCTATGTCGTGTCGGGATAGACAAAACCGAACGGCAAATAAACGGTATACACATTTTTGTACGATGTCTGGAATGGATAACATAGCACGAGATTGTTTTCCCCCAGAAAACTAACAAAAAAAAAGCGCCTGAATGTTAGAATTTTATCAATTTCATTAACCAGATACTGCGTCCAATGAGGCTAAAAATACAAAAACATTTGTTTCCATTGTAAGCCACGGCGTGTTGTCATAGAACAATACTGATATTCGTAAGCATGCAAGATTGAAAGTAATTCGTACACGCTGGTCTGCGTGTTACACGACGTTTCGTGTTGCCGGTTCACGTATGTAGAATGGGCTGCCTTCTGGTACCCGCCAGCAACGACGATTTATACCTCTAAGTAGCTTCTCAGTCTCACCTTCCTTCTGCTATAAAGCGCAGGCATAACGCATAGATCTCTCTGAATATGCGCTATATTCATCATAATATTATTACTATATGACTTCGTTATTGTATTGTATTGTATTGTATTGTATTGTATTGTATTGTATTGTATTGGTCAAATTGATGTGTACGCTCATCAGCATCCATCCACTCCATGTGTACGTTTTCTTTGTGCCCTATACCTTATCTGATAGGTTCACCCAAGTCATTGATTCGCTATGCACTTGGTGATAGGACTGACACTGATACAGTATGCATAATCTGAAATATATTACTTGTCCGTCTCCGTTTTTCAGCTAGTTGATATTATGTACACCCCATAAGCTGATAAGCGTCAGCAACTGGTTATTTCTTGCTCCCAAATTCTTGGGGATTTCGAAGGGCATTAACTGAGTGTGAACAATTTGCACTAATAAAGTCAGGCCCCAAGCGATATTCAGATATGCAGTACATACCTTTTAATATAACTCCTACCGCCGCAACGATCGTGATGAACATGACTACTGATGCCCAAATTTTCACAACTACCAAAAAGTCGTATTCGCTTTCTTCATCTCTTTCGAATGCACTGACTGGATCATCTGTTGTTTCGTGTGCTGCAGGCAGAAGCAAAACGAGTTGTAAAGTGTTCCTGTACCAGGTAACGTTGCCTACATTTGACAACCAGTATTACTGTTATCACCATCACCATTGCCACCATATTCCCCATGTAACCTCGGTGGAGAAGCCCATACTTAACATAAGTATTCTCACAGCGAATATATAAGTTCTATCGTTATTGTGCCAGGGGGTTAGTGCCGGGAAACCCTGTGAACACAGTAAATAATTGTTTCGTTTTTTCTGTCGAGCTGAATGTTAACATGTAGCTCTCGTATGAAGGGTGCGATACTCTTGTTTGTCGTTGTATACTGGGGTTATCTGCATGCGTGTGTGGAATGTGTATGTGACACTCCGCCTGAGCACAATATCTAGCGAACGCAAGCATCCACTAGGTTAAAAACAGAACACGTAGGTTACAGTTATAAAGAAGAACCTTGTTGTTCTGAGGTCAGGTATGAGATCACCTCTATGGTCAACAGAGGACAGAGCATAAGCTCGTCACGGAGGGTTGTCATGTGGGGTAGATATTTCCTATGGTTTTGAGTGAGGTTTAAAGTCATTCAAGGTCAACAGATTCCAAAAAGTTATGAGCACAATAACTGTTGAAACGAAATTATATAGGAGTCTACTTTTGCCATTTGGAGTGGTTGATACATATCGTTTTGGGATCGGGCGAAGGTCACCTGAGATTAATAGAAGTCAAAGTAAAAAAAACCCACAAACACCAGTTATGCACTCGAAGGATGCGAAGTGCTCATATTTGGCACAGAGGGTTGCCATGTAGAGTAGATGATCCTTTTTCTTTTGAGGGGGGGGGGTGGGGGTGAGGTCAATAATTATCTAAGGTCAACAGGGGACACAGTCTAAAATCAATGTGAACATGATTACTGTGGTAACTGTCGGAATATTGAAGACAGCTCAGATTTGCCACGAAGGGTTGCCACATAGACTAGATAGCCCCGGTTGTGTTGCTATCAGGTCCATGGTTAGCGAAGGTCAGCAGAGTCAGAGATGATCTACGCCCTGCAAAATGTCTTAGGAGCATGAACACTGTGCAAGGGAAGGTGAGGAAAACTCATGCTTGACACAAAGTATCGCGATTTGAAGTGGACTGATATACTTGTCGTTTTGGCTTCTGGCCGGAGGTCACATAAAGTCACCGTGTCAATTTGGAAAATGAACTAGAAGACATTTTTCTTTATGTGGAACGGCAAGGGGGCACTAAACTATTGGATTCTTTGTTGGTTTCAGTCGAGGGTCATTCAAGGTCTGCAGAGGTCAAATTAGGTATGTTAAATATGGAGAGCAAGAAACTATTGTTTCCAAGGTTGTGCTAAGTTAGAGAAGAAGAAAGAGCTATCAGCACGACATCTAAGAAAGGAAAATATGTTCCACGTATAGTGAGTGATAAGTGTGTAGGTATCATGTGAAGACTTACGTATTGTCTCAGGTGTTAGCTTAACGTCATATATAAGACATCCTGATCATAGGTGCAAACTTGTTGTTAAATAGCAAGGAATGTGTACAACCATGATAATGTAGTAAATGATAGCTCGTGAACAAGGTAGCTGAATCGACCTAGCTGGGTGGACCCTATACTTGTAGGAGAATCACCGGATGAGCTTTAGAATTGGACAAAAACTTCAATCTCTAAATATACACTGGATCAAAATACTATCAGTACATTAATTGCCCAATGCAATGTGACTCACTCAATGGGTTCACGCTTTTCTAACACCAGAGATAATTATACCATCAATGGAGTGTCTAATCGTAGTGAGACAGCTCCCAATCTCTACTGACTGTACCCTTTACAGACCAATCTGCTTCCACTGACCAAGCACTGAACCGGAAGCCCGATTATGGCCATGCCACTGATTTCGAGTACAGGTAAAATGAGGCCATATGGTAACCACACAACCCGAACGTGGAGGAAATTAAAGAAAAAAGTTTGATTCAAGACCAGCGATTATACAGCAGATCACTTCAGTACCTAAGTATTCAAATCTTACATGCATAAACCGCAGAAGAGGAAGATTGCTTTTTGCTAACCTCGCTAGGTCATCATGGTCTAATTTCATCGACTATTTTGCTAGGACACCCTTTTATAATCAGTAAAAACACGTCTAAAACACAAACTAAAAGTTTTGTGAAAAGAGAGATTTCTGGGAGAACTTTTCGCAGAAAAGAGTTTTCTCTGGGACGGATAGTCTTCAAAAATAACAACCGTCGATAAACTGACGGTTGATTATTCATGATCAAATATTAGTATTCATTGAATTTATAAATTACGATTCAATACACGATAGGTATGATCGTTTCCGTCCCATCGTATATGCCCCAGATGAATATTTTTTTTAATTGGAACGAAAGCCAGACGGGAGATCTCAGATGACATTAATTTAGCATACGTCATGAATATTAACAGGTGTAAATTATGTTAGGTAATGGTCAATTAGCTAGAATATGGGACGTAGAAGTAGCACATAAAAAATTTTTTCTGCATTGAGAGATAACCTGTACTGCGTGCATTTCGTGTAGTATATCCCCCGTGGGATATGAATATAGGCGATCAGTTTTTGAACCACTCCTCGACTCCACACCTTCCTGGCCGTTAATGTGGATGTGCGGGTTTCAGATATCTTGTATGAATATTACTGGAACCACTACACCCACAACCCTCAAACATCGTTTCACCCTTGTTGGAAGTCGTGATGTGAGGGTTCGAAATCACAATTTGGATACTACTACTTAATTTCCCCGACCCAAATTTTCGATCATTGTCACGTGCTCACCGAAGGTCGTGGGTGTGGTTGTTCTAGAGATTACTATATTGGTATTACTGGAATACCCCCACCCACAACCTCAATCATTGTCATATGAGTACCAGTTCCAGGAACAGTCGGAGGCTTCGGACGACATTTTATTACGTCACAATACAAATAGGGGGCTGCAGAGGCCAGTTATGGTCACCCCCTCCTCTGTTTTTCTAACGCGTGAACTAGTCAGCTCGCCGGTATTGTGACTCATATTATACGTGTCATTTCTGACGCTTTTCATACCTGAGATCAGCCAGCGGTCTTGTATTAACCCAGTGAATAAGTACTCAAATTTCACATGCATCAAATGCGAAAAAGGCCTGTACGTACTCTCACATCTTTCACATACAGACTGGTTATTTTTCTTTTCTCTCTTAGGTCTCTGATCACATCGACCACCTTCAGGTTTGCTGAACAGAAGGTAGAGAGTACTGGGGTTGCCGTGTTCTGTCTATTGAATACGTTTCTTAGCCACTGTGGAGAACACATACTGCATACTAGTGCCTGATAACATGAGACGAAAAAAGGTATTCATCAATTTGAAAATAGCTTAGTGTACCTGAAAAAAAAACAAAAATCGCGTACTGGATCACGCACCTTATTTTCGATACCGATTTCTATCACTAGTACTTCAAAACAAATGTCTAATTTTACTAAAAAATGAGCACTTTCTAAGATATTACTGACATTGGTAATATCCTCAACACGACTTATATAGAGCGACAATATACACAGTTTGCCAGTGTACCTTGACCTACTAAAAGGTAACATGTTTTTGACCCCTAACAATAAACAGACTAGTCCCAAGTGCTGCATATTTATAGTGCTATGACTTTGTACGTCTCATTAGTTTTATTAATGCATGTTTTTTTTTTTATGAATTCTTGTATCTATGAAACGCTCCTCACAGCCAATTCGTTGCCACACGTTTCCTACACAGAGGGAAAACGAGGCCATTTTTGACCGAGAATTGGGTTGGGTTCCCACCTACCTTATTTCGAGGTCGAAATTCTCACAACAATGAATCACTTCGACCAATCTGGGTCGAAATATCATCCAGAGATTACTTTAGTTCCCAAACTTTATACCGTCTCTTTTTTCTTTTTTTTATAGTGTAACGATTCCTACTACCGGAAGCGGGAGAATAGTAGAGCGGTATCAGTGTCGCTTTGCATGCAACAGGTCCCGGGTTCGAATTCCAGCCACCAGCACCGGGCGTTTTTCCAGAAGTGGCCTGTACTTGCAGTTCGACTGGCGTGTTTTCTCTGGTCTTAAATGTGTTTCCTGGTCCCTGCTGTTGAGCAGTGGGCTCCGTCATTTCGGGGGTTGTTTCGGGGGTAATTGCAATAGGTCTCGTCGGTCGGCTGTGAGCTGTCGCGTCGCACATCTTCCACTCCTCCAGGTTCTGAGAAAGTGGTCAGGTCCTGGAGTTCACTGATCGTCGTCGGATGGGGACGTAAATTGCGGTCCCGGGAGCAGGATTTGTGTCACTCCTGCCTCGATATCATCTGAGCACTCTAGCGAGAAAGAGAAGGCGAGTTGGCGCCGGTGCTCATCCACGTTCAAATTCGTTAGGGTTCCATGATGAGTCAAATTGGCTTCCTGAACCGTAGCAATCAAAACAAATCAAATCTAAAGGAAGCCATGTGTCAAACAGAGACGTGTTCATTTTAACGATGTCGTCAGTAACCTCTTAGTTCTCGTTAGCAGTTATTAGTGTCCATTGGTAGCTAGTTTGACGATGAACACGTAAGGAATACAGGTATTGGTGTCGGAGGTAAAGAGAGGCACGCTCTGCCAAGCGAATACCCACGCAATCCCACCAATAACTAAATATTAACGTCTTATTCTCACCTGGTACTAGAACTCTGAAGGTGCTTGCAGTGATATCGCCGAACCTGCATTTGTATGCTCCTGTTATGTGCATTCTCCACTGGAAGTGTAAAGTGCAATTATTGTGTAGAGTGTAATTGGCAATGCCATCTATCATTACTCCACCCAACAGACAAGATAATATTGTGGATCCAGCTTAGATTTTTTAAATAATACGGGTGAGCAGTTGCAAGGAAGAAAATTCGAGCGGATAAGCTGGCAATAATTTCTTTTTTCTCCGAACAGTTTGTTTGGAGACTTGACCATAACATTAACAGGAGAGCACAGAAACAAACATGATTCAACATAATTGCATTTCAATGATCAAAAGAGATCCGGGCCGTAAAACTATAAAACAAACTATGTGACCCCTTGATTCTTGGCAATCTGGTTTATCTAGCGGCACTTTTGTTCCGGTGGGTGAAAGATTTGACAGTTTCACACTCCTCAGCAATCCCATGTACAACACACAAAAACATCCTGCTGAATGGAATACAACGCGGCAACCTGCACTTGTTGAAAAGAAGTTACGTTCCTCACCCGAAGTAGTCTTTGATGTCAAAAATGTAAATGCAAGTGAAAGTTGATTTTGAACGTGTCCAACGTACACGTACATATTGATTTGAATAAAAAGACGCTTTATTATGCCTGAATACACTGTGACCGCAGATTTGCGATATA
Source organism: Sclerodactyla briareus (assembly GCA_026419785.1). NCBI lineage: Eukaryota > Metazoa > Echinodermata > Holothuroidea > Dendrochirotida > Sclerodactylidae > Sclerodactyla > Sclerodactyla briareus. The sequence continues at coordinate 52,560 of JAODTK010005683.1, forward strand.
CCGGTTCCCTTGTGAGTTACGTCGCAAATGAGCGAGTAGACCAGCAGCGTTAGCCGCCCAGACACAAACTTGTACAATCTAGGGTTGCAATGTGGAGTAGATGATCCCTTCGTTTTGCTTCTTTTGAAAGTTTGTGAGCATGAATCATGTGCAAGAAAATGATGCAGGAAACTCATACTTGACACAAAGTGTTTGTTATTCGATGTGGATTCTACTGTCGTTTTGAGGTCGGGCCGGAGGTCACCTCAGGTCACAGTTCCATTTTTTCCATAACCCTTGGATTCTTGTTAGTTTTATTCGAGGGTCATTCAAGGTCTGTAGAGGTCAAATTAGGTATGGTCGAATATAGAGAGCAGCAGATAATGCTTTCAAGGTTGTGCTAGGTGAGAGCTTAAAAAAGAGCTAGTCAGCAGACATTTAAAGAAAAAAAAAATATGTACCACGTATAATCTTAGTGTGTAGGTATTAGAAAATAAAAGACTAAACATATTGCCCTAGGCGTTGGCTGACGATCATATAGTAAGACATCACTAGGCATGGATGCGTTCTTGTTGGTAATTAGTACAAAATGTGTAAATAGTGATATTTTGGTGAACGTTTAGCTTCGTGAACAAGACAGCTCATCTGACCTTGCTGGTTGGACGTTCTATTTATGACGTTCTCTATAATAATAATAATAATAATATAATAATAATAATAATAATAATAATAATACTATAACAGAGATCAGACAGCTATAACAGAGATCAGGTCTTGTAATAACCCAGTACCTGAGAACTCAAATGTCCCATGCATAAACTGCGGAGAAAGCCTGTAGTTTTCACATTCAAATTGATTGTTTTTTTTTCTGTTCTCGCCTAGGTCATTACACTCTGATCACATCGACCACCTTCAGTTTGCTTTTGAACACTCATTTGCTCAACCACTAGCAAAAAAAAACATGCTGCTTTTTCAATGCCTGGTAACAGGAAGAACTTAGATGTTTACATTGAGTTGCATTTACAGGGAATCCCGCGGTTCCCTGTGATGTCACAGGATAAATTTCGAAATAGCTTTGTGTGCCTCATGATCGGTACAATCTAATGTTAATTAGGCTAGGGGTTCTATTACTTAGTTGCACTCAAAAGAATATTAATGTTGTTCAAAATAAGCACATTCCAAGATATCAATAATGGTAATACCCCAACATGACTTATATGAAGCAATCATGCACACCGTTTTTAGTAATGCATGTTTTTCCATAATGACTTCAGTTAATATAATATCAAATGAACGGTTCATCAGAGCCTGTTTCATTGCTGCACGTTTCCTACGTTTTCTACTATCTGAAGTCATGGTCCCAAACAGAGACCAGTTCTTATTAACAATGTCATCAGTACTCTCAGTTCTCGTTAGCAATTATCTGTCTTCATTGATAGCTAGTCGTAGATGAGATGTAAGGCATACCGGTATTGATGTCGGGGGTAGAAAAGCCACGCTCTCTCAGGCGAATACTGACTCAATCCCACCAATCACTAAATACTGAAACAGATTGCTTACCGGTACAGGTGCTTGGACAGCGGAGCATTTGTACTACTCCTGTATATTTTTCGTACTCCAGCTGGAATTGTAAAGTGTAATTATCGTGTTGAGTTTAGTTGGCGAGGAGATCCGACTTGCAAGCCACCCGCCAGAAAAAATCTCGGACCCTTTGTGGCTCCAGGTTAGGTTTCCAGAGGATTCGGAATGAGCAGTGGCGAGGAAAAAAAAATTGAAGGGGGATATGTTGGCAAAAAAGGTTCCTCCCCCCGAACAATTTGTTCGAAGACTTAACATAACATCAACAGAAGAGCACAGGAACAGACAAAATACAACAAAATTGCAGGTCAATGGTCACAGAGATTGACGGTAAAATTATTGACAGACTATGTGACCCCTTAAATTTCTGGCAATCCGGTTTATCTAGCGGCACATTTGTTCCGGTAGGTGAAAGAGAATTGGCAATTCACACTCCAAAGTGAAAGCTACGGCAGAAAATAGAGTCAACATCACAGTACAAACGAACTTGACGAACGCCAACTTTCTCCACGTCACGCAGCGGAAAAAACACCAGCCCCTCTACATTGACACGACATCGAACCACCCACCATCTACCATCGCCCACGTGCCGCCCGTTATTCGTCCGTATCGGGGTTATTCTCCAACAGAGACATATTTTCGAAGGTGGCGTCGACCTATGAGAGGGCGCTCAATGGCAGTGGCCACAACGTACATCACCCCACCCTACAATGACGACAGACAAACGCCGCCAACAAACCAAATCTCAGAACAAAGCCCAGAAGATCACGACGAAGGAATATAACGGGGTTTGTAATTAATCCCCGTACAGTAAGAAAGTGACAACAAATGGGCAGCTTATTTGACACGTTGACAAACACTCCGCGCGCAGTAGCAAGTTAGACAAGGTTTTCAAAGAATACACTAAAGGCAGTTACAGCTTGTATGAAAAACATGGAGTCTGTCCCACAACGCCACAACCAAGGGAAGATGCTCCTAGAACAGTCAACGCACGAACATGTTAATCGCGGAATAAGGAACCCGGCCCTTCTGCTGGAACGTGTATACTAAGTGATGTAGTGTACAGGGCATCGGGGTCACAGGAATGGCAAAAATTATAAATTGGTCTAGCAGTGGGTCTTCAAATCCGGATATTAAAACCTTAGTACGGAAACGTAACCGGATCAGTTAAGTACGTTTGGTATTTAAAGAGAAACACCAAGGACTAGCCAAAAAATCACGTGGAAACATTCTCAAAACGTCCGACACACCGGCCCGGGGCCGGCGGCTATAATCTGCGCATTGAAGAGAAGATCCTTAGCTCCTTAGCTCGAATGATTGTATCTACAGGAGACCGGAATTGACTTCCCTGTGTTGCCATGGAAACCCCAAGACACCAAAACGTTGACGTGAACAGTTGTAAGCGAAAAGGTATTACATGTCGAATAGGTTTGCATCATTGCCTTGGCAAGTGTATCATAAAGAAACCAGACGCGTCTCCGATGCCGTGGCGGCAATTGGACACAATTTCGGACCTACGATTAAGCAGGTAAGCATTTTTCAGCGTTATTTATCGCCACTTACCCATCAGTGTGGAACAGTGCAGTAGTGATCAGTCGTGCCCTCTGCGCAGCGCTTTCGTATTCGTTATGCAACACGATGGTGCAACTGAAACCTATACAAACAAGGCGATGGCCCCCGGTATCTCGTCCGGTCGCGCGATCAGTGGGTTATTCTATCACTCACCGTGCGAATAGTTAAAAAAAAGGGTTTGTGGAAAAAGGGGACTGAAATTGCCTAAATATACAAATTAGACACAATATACTCATCTTCCATTAGCCATTTTCTAATTTTGAATATCTCAAGACCAATAGTGTACCACGTTTTTTCACCACGTTTAATGGGATTGGAAAGAACTTGAACAACACTTAAAAATTGTAATATAGTATACAAAGCAGACCCACTGAATGACCCCCAGTGACCTCCAGTCTATTGTTACAAGAATACAACAATATGTGACAACAATAAAGCAATGTCACTCTGCTTTTATTGCATTGGTAGTCTGGTATGGTGTTAGCAAACTTGTGTGCGTCAAGGAAATTTAGAATTGGTCAGTTGAGTTCTATGTAAACAAATCACAATATGCTCCTTTATATTTTAGTAAACAGTCTATTTTATTCTCCCTGTCCCTCCCTACCCCCCCCCCCCCTCCACACACCTCTTGCTGAGAATCCCAATTATGTGAAGACCAGGAGCTGCATGACACATGGGTACAATAGTCTAATCTCAACACTGCTTTAGGAAGGGCTCCAGTTAATAATGAAATTCAGCACCTTTTTACCTGGTCAGCACTCAATTGGCTGTTGTTAATTTAGGGTCAAATGCCTGGGAGTCAGAAAGAGTGTTGACAGGCTCAAGTGACAAATTTTCCCCCTAGGCCTCGATTTAACGGAAAATGAGCTGGGCAGGTTTTGTGGAACATGCCCCTAGTTATTTTAGTGCTCCTATAGAAAATTCACCTGACAATATTCGTGTATTAAGTAAACATATGATGTTGTGGCCTTGAATGATCTTGATGACATGAAGTTTATGAAAAATGCTCCTGCCGATAATGAGCACCATGTTTCAAATTATCAGCCATGTCGCATACAGTCTTTAGAGGTTTTTTGAGATAATTATTATTTAGTTTTTGTCCATATGTGACCTTGAATGACTTTCGAGGACGTAAGTGTTTTTATTTTTTAAAATTGTTACTCTTATGATATTTAGTTTATGTCCCAAAATACCAGCCATATCGCACACAGGTCAATGGAAGTGTTGAATATTGTTATTATGGCATTTTTTTTTTCGTTTTACCTTTAACGATCTTTGATGAACATGACGGTGTTATGAGAAGTGCCTGCCCGATGTGATGCACCAAGCCCTAAGAGCATTATGTAATCAAATATTCAAACCCTATGTTATTGCCCAAAGGGTATCAAAAACAACTTGTACTTGTAAAAAACAACTTGTACAACCCTTGTACTTGAAATCCAAATCCAAACATCTACAGTTTTTTTTTTTTCTCTGCCTCTTCAACTCCTAAAATAAGCATTGATTCTTAAGACTTGACCTTCGACCTTTGACCTCGTCATAGAGGTTGTGAATCACTGAATCCAAAACATTACCATGAAAACACCCTAAGCACTCTTTCAATCGCTTAGAGGCTGTTTAACAAAAACATGACGGCGGTCACGGTTCAGGAGATATCGAACCGCACATACAGCGGGACAGACAAACGACAAAGTGATCCTTGAACAAAGTTCATGAGAGACAAGAAACGATGAAGAACAGCATTCTGGATTAGAAACAAATCAAATGAAATATAACCAAACGAACTCGGAAATTCAAACTAGTGACGATAAAGAGGTTCTTGTTTTGTTTCGTTTTGCTTTGAGTAAAGTGATTTGCTTTGATTCTAATTGTCATATGCCAAAGTGGTTGAGGAATTGAGGAATCAGCAGATCGGAAAAAGAGTTCCGTGTAATTGCTTACTATAACTGGACACACCCAATTTCATTTTAGGCGTTTGAGTAGCCAATGCTCCACTACGCAATTGTAATAAGGCTAAACCATATTGCTTAGCCTTTCTATTCCTTTTTTTTCATTACTTTCGATCGCTATTGTCAATAATTCGATGACAGACCCATTCACACAGACCTTTTCATTGCTCCCCAGTCAGTTTAGTTGCAGACGAATACAATTTATATTACAATTCACGATGAAGCTTAGCAGCATTTTACATGAGGCTTAAACATAAGAACAGCATGCATAACACTATATATGCTAGGCACGTTCGTCGCAGGAGCGTGCGGCTCTTCAGATTGCCACTGTTCACGTTGGTGTGTATTTCGTTGTACTGGGCGTTGTTACCTCGCTCGAAGTACCGGGTAACAATTGTGGTCCTATCGAAAAACAAGAAGAAAGGCACACTGAAAATACTATGTCTGTTCCAGCTGTTCCTGTTCCAAGTATTACTGAGCATCCATTTAGTATATTAAAATGTTAGAAGTGTTTCAATATATGAACCTATTTCACTAAGACAGTGTTTATATTCCATCAGTTGAAATATGGGCAAACAAGGCAGGCACTAGGTAGATCATCATAAGCTGGCCGCCCACCATTGTTAGCCCGAGAATACTAACTGTATTACTAATACATTTACATAGCGCACATGACGTGTAAATTATGAAAATGTCGCGTGTCTATTCACCGCAACTTTGAGTTGCCTATATAAGAATGATCTCGAAAACGTTGAGTGCGCTCGAAGTTTCACAGATATGTGCACACCTCAAATACACACTCCCTATCCACTCAATTTACCTCATGTTTACTCCCGGTCAATCAGAATAATTGTCGCAAACATCCGACGGAGCTATTAGCGTGAAGGCTATGTATCAGTTCTATTACGACGGTGGTCTCTGTGTTAGTAGGTAAACTGTGGTGTCTGTGACACGCCTTCTTGCTACTTCCAGAAGTTCACTATACACTAGCTTTAATGGTCGTCCTATCTACCCAAGGAGCATACATGTAACTGCAAAAGTAGAAAATCATGAATCTTGCGGGAGGAGATGCATTTCCCCATTTGTGTGTTTTCCATGGAAAGGACCCCAAATCACTGAAAAATTTGAAGGTACCGCCTGTAAGACATCATCAGGACTGAATGTCAGGCAATGTGTACAGAATTTGTGAGAGGAGAATCATTTCATAATTCCACAGTTTAATGGCTCCCATCGGACCCACACTGGGCCTTGGGTCCTTAAATCCCTGAGCACCGGAAGGTACGGGTAATAGGCAATATTATAATCCACAACAGCAAGGTTGCAAAAGTTTGTGAGATACAAAAGAGTTTGCAATATTTAATAAATGGCCAACCTAAGACCTAAGACCTGGGCCCCAAACTGGGACCTGGGATCTGGGCAAAGTGGGACCTGGGACCCAATTTCATGAACACTCCCAATGGCCCTCTACCAAAGAGGAACTATTACACGTAACTTTAAAGACAATCAATGAGGGCTTTGTGGGAGGAGGATGCATTCAAGTACCAGTTGTGAAATTTCATATAATGTGCCTGGGCACAGTGGGACCGTGGAAAACCCAAACACTTCTGAAACACTAAAGGTACCGCTGTGGATCATCTTATGACGAATGGTAGCAAGTGCACAACATGTGCAGAGGAAGTAGCATTTTGCAACACTTCCACATCATGTGCTGCAGGGCCCACAATGGGCCTTGGGACCCGACCCTGGGCACCCTTGGGATACTTGCTATTGGACCGTCATTATGACCAGGACATCCGCAATTATGGAACACAATTGTGGTAGATACAAGATTTTGCAGTATTTCCATTTATGGGCCCTAGGGCCTAACTGGGTCCGGGGGCCAACCCAAATTTTGTTTTTGGTTTGAAACGACCAAACACCTCAAATGGCCCTCTACCCAAGACTATCACATGTACTGGGAACGAAATTTCAATTAAAGCTGTTGAGAGGAGAGCATTCAAATACCAATTCCCTAAAACACACCGAAGATATGACGTTTGACCATAATTATGACTGAAATCAACACTGGCACCAAAATTTTTAGGGGAGGGATTGTAGGAGGAAAATTTAAACAATAAGGGCCCTTTTTGGTTTAATTATTCCTCGACCTTCGACCTTGACCTTAACATTGTCAAACTTGTCTAATGGGTCAACGAACATTGCGTCCAATTTGGTCGAGATCATAACAGACAGAATGACGTTTGGGAGTCAAAGGCAAGTATTGACATGAATAGTAGAGTAGATAGATTGATAGATAGCTAGACAGCTAGAAGGATCGACAGACAGACAGACAACAGACAGATAAATAGATGAAGACAGATAGATAGATAGATAGATAGATAGATAGATAGATAGATAGTAGATAGATAGATAGATAGAGAGATAGAAGCTAGATAGATAGATAGATAGATAGGTAGATAGAGTGACATGCGATTTAATAGCGGTTGAGCTGAGAAAATGATGGATTATTGGTCGATTAGCTAGTTGGGGGGGGTGGCCTAACTCGGCCCTAATGATGTATGAAATTAACCGGGGTGACACTAAACTTGCAACGGTCATAGTGGTGTTCTCCCAGAGGATCGTTCTCGGGCCGTTACTCTTTTTGGCGTCGATATTGGAGGATCTTGAAGGTTCTGTTTATTCCAAGGTTAAGAAGTTAGCAGACGATACTAAGTTGTCTCGGGAGGTCGGTTCGAATGAGGATGCTGCAATTGTTCAAAGGGATATGCATATTAATTTCCAAATGGTTCTTCCGGACTGGCAAATGTTTTTCAATGTCGACAAGTGCAAAGTTATGCATTGGTTTTCACAATCGCAACGCTTCCCTTCAAGTTAAAATGGCCAAAATATTCAGTGGGATTTCAGAAAAAGATCGTGGGGTTTGTTTTGATTCTTCTTGAAAACCTTTCAAGCAGTGTGCGAAGCTGCTGGAAGAGGTACTTGGATTCTTGGCTTGATCAGGCGTCACTTCAGTTCCTTTGATAATGATATTGTTGTCAGGCTGTTTAAGACAAACTGGTTTGATACCGCACCTTAGAATAAGAAATTCGTGTCAAGTGTGGACTCCTGCTTTGCACCAGACAAGCAGGTTATTGAAAAAACGTTTAAGCGTAGGGCAATTAGAATGAATCACTGTCTGAAAAATTTATCTCGGGGAAGATTAAGGTGTCTCGGTCTGACACCATGGAGTGAGGCGAAATTCGGGTGGGGGACTTGATCCAGGTTTTCAAAATTGTCATGGACTCTCGACCGGCCTTGTCCTTCCACTAATTCTTTGAATTTTCCAATGTTACTGCAAGTGAGGCCACGTCTCAAGCTTTCGTGGCAAGCGCTGCCAGGAGATTGGACATTTCGTAATATTGTCTGCTCGCAGAGAGTGATGCAAGAGTGGAATATGTCTCCGAAAATGGTTTTTCTCTAAGAGTGGGAATGCGGTCAAAGAAAACAGTCTTGATTATTTTTCAGGAATCAAGGGCGAATTATTGGAGGTTTGGTTCCATTTTTCTTTACTGAGGATTGTTGCGGCCTCCGGGTCAGTTTATGAGGATTATTTTCCTGACCCTGATTCACTTCAACTAAACTGAAACTGAACTAAACGATTTGAAAAAAAAGTACCAGATTCAGCCTATTGTGCAGTTTACAACTCCCCAATTTCTGGGTTGTAGTATAGGTGCGAACCGGTGCGAATCATACTGTATAGATAGATAGATTAGATAGATAGATCGATAGATAGATAGATAGATAGATAGATAGATTAGTAGATAGATAGATAGATAGATAGATAGATAGATAGATGATAGATAATAGATAGATAGAAGATAGATAGCTGATAGATAGATAGATAGATAGATAGATTAGATAGATAGATAGATGGATAGAGTGAAATGCAGATTACAATAGATGGTTGAGCTGAGAGCTGGATGGATATGGTCGATTGGCTCGTTGTTGGCCTACCATCGTCAAAATGAGGATTATTAAATTAACCGGAGTGACACTAGAACTTGCAACGATCGAAAAAAAAAGGATACATTCAGTCTAGTCGCAGTTTACAACCCCAATTTCTGAGTTGTAGTATAGGTGCGAACAGAGTTGCGAATCATACTGTGTTCAATAAATGCCGTTGGCTTAAGGCTCTATCGGAATATCAATTGACACCGAAGTATATGCATGTGTAAGACCAAAGCGTTTCATTTCAAACAACCAACAGCGCATCTCTCGATGACCATATTAGGTTAAATGAAAGTACGTGTTTTTTTTTCCTTCTAATATTAGGACACAACCCCAGACGGGAAGTCAGACAACATTAGTAGTAAGAACGGCGGACCATCAATTTGGACACCCATGCTGCCTGTTTTTTATTTAAGCAGAGTATTACCCACGTGAAGAAATTTTATTTCGTAAGTGTTATGTCAAACTCAATTTAAACAAAGTAGGAGTAGAAATAAATGCCAAGAAACTTCGCTTGCTTGTGCGGCCTGCTGTTATCACACGTTTATTTCACAGCATAACTCAAAGTTATCGCGCCGCACAGCGTCGCGTCGCACTGCATATCGAAACGAAATCATGGTCCATTGAACCTACTATTATACGGATCTCGCTTGCACCTTTCCGAGCCTTCGAATGAAACTTAGGCAACTCAGTGAAAGTTGACCAAAATTAACCAATGCTTGCCAGCTTTTTTTCGCGTTGAGGTCCACTCCTGCGCAATGATGATTACGGATTACATGGCGGAATGAAGCTGGCAATGGCAGCACGCGTCAGACTTGTGTAGCCGCGTGAATATACTTCTTACGCATGGTACATAGTATCTGGATCATGAGGTGTTTTCAGAAAGAATTGAACGAAAACATCAGTACATACCGTTGTTCGAAAAGAGGACGTAGCAAATGAGGAAAAAGAGTACAATTCACCAGTCTTAACCGACAAGCAACAAACAGTTTACAATGATAAGGACTGTGAACATCAGCTGAATCACCGTATGTCATATAGATCACTATAGTAATTAACATAAGTGGAACCCTACATGGATGATACATGCCTCATGAGAATCAATTATTGCAATAATTAGATGACTACTCTATATGAAAGTATACAGAGCATAAATTATGGGTACATCTCCTCCACAGTCCTATGGTCGGTCAGGTGGAAGACAATACGAACGGCAAAAAAACGGTAGCACCATTTCTGCCTGTTTCGTACGATGTCTGGAATAGATAACATGGCCACGAGATTTTTTTTCCAAGAAAACTATTAAATTAAAAATAAAACGCCTGAATGTTTGCTGAACTTTCAGTAGGGGTGTTTAGGCCTATTGCCTGGCGCCTTCGACTCTCAACACCAAGAGTAAGGACTAAAAATAAGAAAAAGTACAAGTTGCTGATTCATTATGTATAATTTTCGGCAGTCCCAGACCATTTCAAGGAAAAAAGCCATAATAGAGCATCTACAAGTAGACCTGTATTTCAACTTAACAATAGAACAATATATCAAAACCAATGAAGCACGAGATGAGATCTGATCTACAAGCAATCGACAGAATTCTGTGGAATTTCTTCATGTTAGTGTTTGAATTTTATTCAATTCATTAACCAGATACTGCGTCCAATGAGGCTAAAAATACAAAAAAACATATATTGGTTTCCATTGTAAGCCACGGCGTGTTGTCTTGAGAAAAAAAAATACTGGTATTCGTAAGCATACTAGATTGGAAGTACCTCGTAAACGCAGGTTGCTAGTTACAGGACGTTCCGTTTTGCTGGTTCTCGTATGTAGAATGCGCTGCATTCTGGTATAGGTCAAGCAAACGAGATTTATACCTTAAAAGAGATTCTTAAATTCACTTTCTCCTGCTATAAAGCGCAGGAATAACGTTATTGTATCGTTATTGCTATTGTACTTATTGTATTGTATTGTTATTGTATTGGTCAAAATTATTGTAACGCTCATCAGCATCCATCCACCAATGTGAACGTATTGGATGTGCCGTATTCCTTACTAATCGGTTCACCCAAGTCCACTGATTCACTATGCACGTGGTGATAGGACTGACACGTTGATATGTGGCAGAATCTAAAAAATTTATTTGTCCGTCTCTCGTTTTTTAACTAAGTTGAAATTACGTACAATCGGACCCCCATAAGCGCCAGCAACTGGTTTTTTCTTGTTTTCAACCCAGACAGATCCGTTGTCTATTTGAGGTAACGTCTCCGGTTCATCGAGGATTCGACTGAGCATTAACTTTTTTCGAAAGGGACCTTATGCACTAATAAAGTCGGGCCTTGAACGAAGTCAATATGCAGATGCAACCTTTTAATATAACTCCTACCGCCGCTACGATCGTGAGGAACATGACTAAAGATGCCCAGATTTTCACAACTGCCAAAAAGTCGTTTTCGGATTGCTTTCGTTTCTGCGGTGGTGAAAAAACATATCAAGATGTAGAGTGTGTATACTTGTTGTACCAGGGTTAGCGTTGGCGACCGGCTACAGTGACAACCAGTATTACGGTTATCACCATTCAACAGGCCACCAAAATCACCATGTAGCCTGGGTGGAGGAGCCCATACTTTACATAAGTATTTCAAAGCAAGCCATATTCGTGTATCGTATAGTGTCAGGGAATTGGTGTCGGGGAACCCTGTAAGCCGGTAAATTATTATTATTATTTCTGTGTGTGTCGAGTTGTTAATATGAATGTGAATATGTAGCTTTCGTATGAAGGGTGCAATATTCTTGGTGGTCGTTGCATACCGGGATCATCTGCATGTATGTGACACTCCGCCTGAGCACGATATCTAGCAAACGCAAACATCCACTAGGTAAAAAAAAAAGAACACGTAGGTTACAGTTATAAAGGAGTACCTTGGTGTTTTGTGGTCAGGCATGAGGTTACCTCTATGGTCAACAGAGGACAGGGCATGAAGCAATTCGTGAGCACGATAATTGTCTAACGTCATGATGGAGAGTGCTCGTCACGGAGGGTTGCCATGTGGGGTGATCCTCATGGTATTGAGTGAGGTCCAAAGTCACTGAAGGTCAACAGATTCCAAAGGTTATGAACACAATAACTGTGGTTGATACCTATCGTTTTGGGATCGGCGAAGGCCACCTGAGGTTAATAGAGCGTCAAAGTTACAAACTCGAGAGGTCATCGTCTTTGTGAGCATGGAGTGAATTATATTGGGGTTTGGGGGGGACGTGCTGGAGTCACCTAGGGTCACAGTTCCAAGATGAAAAAAAAAGAACTAGACATTCTTTTTTCTCTCCGAGGAACGCAAAGGGGCACTAAACTCGTGGATTCTTGTTGGCTTCAGTCGAGGGTTATTCAAGGTCTGTAGAGGTCAAATTAGGTATGTCAAATATGGAGGAAAATAAGGGCGCCAGACTAAGTGGCCAAGGTTGCGGTAGTGTAGAAAGCGCAAAAAAGAGTCAGTCAGACGACATAAAGAAGACAAATATGTACCAATATTGGGGTGTAGGTATCAGAAAGTGAGAAGACTACAAATATTGCCTCAGGCGTTAGCTTAAGGTCATATAGTACGACATTACTTAGGCATAGTGCATTCTTGTTGGTGATTATTTGAAAACGTGGTAAAACAGTGATACAGCTCAATCTGACCTTGCTGGTGGACCTTCACTCGTAGGGGAATCTCCGGATGCGGCCTCATTAGTGGACAAAATATGTATTCTCTCTGCAAAAATAAAAAATGAAGTGGATCAACTTACTATCAGAACATCGATCGCACAATGCGATGGGATACTGTCCTGGGTTTACGTTTTTTCTAACACCAGAGATAATTATACCATCCATGTATGTCTAACCTCAGTGAGGCAGTTCCCAATCCCGTCTAACTGCTACCCCAGTACAGACGCATTCTGCATCTACCGAAGCCGAATTAGAATTGCTTTAACTATACAGACCAATCGTTTCATGATATGCGATATCTAAAATTGAAGCCTAGAAATGGTCATGCAACAGATTCTAGCACAGGTGAAATGATTGGCATATGGTAACCCCACAACCCAAACGTGGAGGTATTTCGACCATTTTGAGGAAAAACACCATCACGCCACGAAGGAGGGGGTGGCAGCAAAGGCCCTGTTATATTCACCCCTCCTGTGTATGTTTTTACGCGTGTACTAGTCAGCTAGCCTGCGTATTTGTAATACATTACGTGTTTATTTCGACGCTTTATATCTAGAGATCAGACAGCGATCTTGTATCGACCCAGTACTACGAACCTGCAAATTGAAATAGCTTAGTGGCCTAACCGAGTGGTGAGCTACAATGGGTAGAGCGTCAGCCTCACATGGAGGCGGTGGTAAAAACACAGTTTGGCGATTATCAAAGACTTTAGAATGGTACCTGCTGCTTTCTGACTGGGCGCTCAGCACAATTAGAAGGGAGATGGGAAAGGAACGCTGGTCGACAGCACTTGCCTCGTCGTATGCATTCACTTAGTGGGGGGCCCGGGCCGCCGTGTAGGATAGTTTAGAGGCCCCCCCCCCTCCCCCCCCCCCCCCGCAGCTGCGCCTTCACAGCGTGTACTTCAAGTGTTTTTTTTTTTTTTTTTTTCTCGGTGTGCTTGATCGGCGCACATGTAAAAGTCATTGGGTGGTTCCATTGGCTAGTGCCACTCAAAAACGGTATGTTAATTACTCAAATTGAGCACTTTCTAAGATATCAAAAATGGTAATTGCCTCTACACACCATATGGAGCAATAAATCCACACAGTTTGTGCAGGTACCTTGGGATCCTGAGAGATAAACAATTGTTTGAACCTCCAATGTCCATATAGTCAAAGTGGTCCGCCAATTTTAGTGATGCTTGTTCTTCCATAATGACTTCAGTTATTATCAAATGAAACGGTCATCGGAGGCCTAGTCATCATTGCCTGCACCAATTCTAACCGTATATATGAGGGAAAGCCATTGTGTCAAACAGGACGTGTGAGATGTGACCCCTTGTTTCTGTCAATCCGGTTTATCTAGACGGCACATTTGTTCCGGTAGGTGAGAGATGGACCAATTTCACACTCCAAAAACATCCTGCTGAATGGAATACAACGCGGCAACTGCACAATTTGAAATGAAAGCTACGAGAGAAAATAGATTCGTTGCTGTTGATCAACTATGGCAAGTGAAAGTTACAGGACCAACAAGCCGAGGGTAGCAATGCGAGAGCTGTGACGGGAGAACGACGGCGATATGGACTGCATCATAGAGCAAACGTGAATGTGCTCGTCGTGACCGACTGGGCTTAAGGTATTGCACGTGCATGATATATCTTAGGCTGACAGTACCCACACGCTCCTGAATATACGTCCCACAGAGAGATAGGGAAGAGAGACCCAGGCCGGCCGGTACAGAGGGCTGGGATATGTAGTTATGTGGTTCATTGGTTGTCAATCCAAGCCTACACTTCTCAGCATCTTGAAATACCACCTTGCTTAAAACGTACTGTCATCACACTGGTTTCGTGTCTATGCTGTATACCGAAACCGACAACCCCCCTCTAACAGGACCAATCACACAAACAACTGGTTTTTATACTTTTGGGGTTTTTTTCTCTTACTTGAGGCTGCTCATTGTTTGATACCACTACGGAAATTCATTGGTGATGGTCCGCGTTGACGTGAGGCTGGTTTTCCAGTAATAACCTCATTGTGGGCCAATCCACAAGTGTGGTCATATGCGTGACTTTTGCTGATTACTAGGACCTCGAGGAGCTTGTTGTGGAGGTGGAATACTGCGAGAGGTCTCCCATCCGATCATGATGCCGCCGTTTTTGCCACATAACATTATTTCAACCCACCCCCCCACCCGCCCCGCCTAAAACGGAACAATTCACAGAGGAACCAGAAAGTCAAGATGCCTTACTGATACCCTTGAATGCCAAGAACATGGTGGATTATAGACTGATTAATATCTAATGGGATTAACTCATAGATACTTTCAGCAAGGGGAATTAGATAGCGTCAAGACTTGAGCTTCTGAGCAAGATGACCACTTACATGACCCCAAAACAACTGGGGACCATTACTCTTTAAGATGAACCACATACCAAGCATGAGGTTATTATGTTCTCAAGCAAAATTGGTACAGTGTACAATATGGAGAAGAAATAAATATATCACAATTTCCTGATCCTACCAAAATGACTCCAAGTATAACTCCAACATTGATGGGGGTTCTTGTACTCTCCCCATAAGAAAGCATTAAACCTAATTTCACCTATCAGACCAGGCAGTTCGATGAGGATCGTGTTAAAACATCGTCAGACTTGACCCTTAACGACCTGAGATGACCTTTGACTGACTCCAAGACAATATGTATCATGTGTATTCATTACGGGAAAGCCACATACCACGTTGAGCTTTATCCCTGCCAGGATAGGTTCCGGGTATGCGTCTACACAAGCTTAAAATTGCTCCAAAATATAATTTTGCTTTTCCCATTTTTCCCAAGGACCGCTGGGCTGACCAAAACAATAGGGTGCTTTGTACTCTCATAAAAAAAAGCTATGCCACTAAGTTCAGCCTTGATTAGGACCAAGCATTCTGGACTGATCTCTTCCAATTTGGTCTATATACTTTGACCTCTATGAACTCAGATAACTTGACCTGAGCCCAAAACAACAGGGGGGGGGGAAAAATGGTACTCATCATGAGGAAACCCAATACCAAGTATGTAGCTTCATCCATCCAGGTGGGGGTTTCCCAAAATTTATGTTCTTCACAAGCTGAATTGCCCGGAAATCATTTTTTCACAATCCCATTTCCCAGAAGACCGCTGGTGCTGCACCAAAACGACGGGGTGCTTGTATCCCCATGACGGGAAAGCTACACACCAAATTTCAGCTGATTGGGACCCAAGCATTCTGGACTTATCCTCATTACAAGATTTTCATACTTTGGAAATCTAATGAACTCAGATGAACTTTGACCTGACGATCCCAAACACACATGGATCGTGTACTCATTATGAGAACCCACAGCCAGTATGACTTCAATCCATTCAGGCGGGGTCAAGTTATGTTCCTCACAAGCTAAAATGCCCGGAATATCATTTTTTCACAATTTCTCCCATGTTTTCCCCAAGGACCGCTGGTCAGCACCAAAACGACGGGGTGCTTGAACTCCCCATGAGAAAGCTAACAACCAAATTTCAGCTGATTGGACACAAAAGCATTCGGACTTATCCTCTTCACAAGATTTTCATACTTTGACTTCTAATGACCTCAGATGACCTTGACCTGACCTCAAACAAATAGGGATCATGTTCAGTATGGGGAACCCACAATACGAAGTATGAGATTCTATCCACACAGTGGGGTCAAGTTATGCTTTTCTAAGCCAGGCGTTACCAAAAACAAAACTACAAGCACACACACACACACACAAACCACAAACACACAAACACTGTTCCTTCAAGATATCTCATTCTTGCAATGCCTAAACATGGTCAAGTTGCACACTATATATATAGTCACACAACAGATGTCTTCCCACAAAATCAGGCAGAAATCTTTAAATTTGAAATTTAGGGGGAAAAAACTCATTTTGGGACAATTTTTCATTTTTCCAGTAATTCGCAGATATTTCCTGATTGCAAAGGCCCAAACAATTTTCCAACAATAGGCAAGAAAACAATTACAATTGTCATTTAGGGGGACAATTTTCTATCACTTAATTTAGTTCTTTAGATTCAATTAAGTTTTAACGTCTAGTAGTCGTCAATATTTACTAGGCCTAACTTACTCGGTGTGTGCGTACTCGACACTCGTTTAGTCGTAGTCCATACACTAGTCCAAATGCCGGCACCGGCTCCTTCAGGCAGGCCTAGACTAGGATAGGCGCGCAAAAAAATGATAAAAATTAGGACGAGGCTAGGTAGTAGCCTTTATTCACATTCTTCAAAACTCGCATCAAAAGTACAACTCAAACTGTGTGAAGTAGCATCTCGTCGAGTGTGTCTGCATTCTCGATCATAGGCGGCGATCCCGGGGAAGGGGGGGGGATGTATCCCCCCAATATTGGGTCAGGGGGGATGCCTATGTGATCATCCCCCCAATCTTTGAGCCAAAAGTCACTAAAAATTTGAATGACTTTTGACAAAATGTATGACTTCCTAAAGTAGCCATCTACGAGCTGGAGTCGAAGAATATTAAACATTGCCTGTGACAACCTCATCTATTCACCTGATTCAGGACTTCCGCCACGCAGTTATATATACTTTTCTATTTACTATTAGTTTGTCGATTGTTACCGCGATCGCACGTCGCTAGTCCGTAAAATGAACGCACCGCTGACCATAGCCGGCAGGGGTCGAGTATTATTAAACAAAGCTCACACTTCGTGTAGAGCAGGGGTTCCCAACCTATGGTACGCGTACCACCAGTGTACATTTGGAATTTCACGGTGGTACGGAGGGGTGGTAACACAGTGTGCCCATTTTTCTTTCGATTCTGCTGTATCTATTTATTTCCCTCGCTGCATATGCACAGAAAATTGACTTTCCAATGATGCTAAATTGCACCAATTGCATATGAGGGACTTAATTATCAAAAAATGACAAAGGGCGGAAGATACCCCCTCACATGGAACCCCTTCCCCTCCTCGTCCACAATCTGGGCGCTGCTTGTCGGCGATGGGTGGTCACCAAGAACATCCCTCTCACCGACTGGAGCTGGAAAATATTTTTCTGATAAAGTGTTCTGATCATACAAAATTAGAACAAGAAATGCCAATTAAGAGATAATTTCAAAGCAGAAAAAAAACGTTCCTAGATGCAATCTCCTGGCATCTGGAAGCCTTTTGGGGGCCAAAAAAATTCTTGTGCACTCCGCGCCAACCTATGGTGGCGCTCTACTTAGATAGTAAAAATACAGTGGTACTCCCGTGGACCACGGACAATGGGAATGTCCCCAGTTGGAAAAGGTGGGAAACCCTGGGTAGAGGCTAACTTCTCTCGCAAAGATGAGATCATGTAACGTTCTGTTGTAGAATAACAACAAAATTTGAGATGTCGCGTATTAGGTATCAGCAGTGAAGACTGTGGAATTGCCGCGGTCGAATAATCGATAATTGAATAGTACATAGTATTGTGATCGTTCATGTGCATGGAATGAACGTGACTGTGTAGAACTAATAGTGACAGTTAGAAGCTTCTCAATCCAATCTCAAATGGTTATTTAGTCGGCAAACTCAAGAGACATAAACGCAAGCTTGTATTGAGAACCCTGTATCTGTTCATTGTTTCTATGAAGAGATACAATATGTAGGGATAAATTGGTTATTTATAAAGAACCACAGCATATTAAAACAGGGGGGCAGATCAGTGACAAGAAGAGTGAAGTAAGAATCTTTGTAATTGATCATAAAATGTCATTTAATCTACTACATATTTCATAGTATTTTCAAGTGTGTGAGAGGTGGTTCGCCACAGCAATTGCACACCACTGCCTAGCTAACGTGTGCAGTTCTTAACAACCTCTGCATCACCACTGCCGAAATCTAAAAGCATAGAGGTGGTAACGATCTGTGCATCACCACTGCAAACTAATACATAGAGGTGGTAATGACCTTTGCATTTCGACTTCCAAATTAATGCATAGAGGTGGTAACAACCTGTGCATCACCACTGCAAACTAATACATAGAGGTGGCAATGACCTTTGCATCTCGACTTCCAAATTAATGCATAGAGGTGGTAACAACCTGTGCATCGCCACTGTCAAACTAATGCATGAGGTGGTAACAACCTGTCCCACACCACTGCCACACTACGCGCAGAGAGGTAAGAACCTTTGCATCACCACTGCCAAAAAACACAGAAGTAGTAAAACTGCATCACCACTGCTACGCTCATGAGACATAGAGGTGGAAACAACCTGTGCATCGCCACTGCCAAAAACCTAATCCATAGAGGTGGTACAACAACTGTGCATCGTCAGCCGGACAATGCAGGACATTGTAAGAACTGTGCATCGTCAGTGCGGAAACTATGCATATAGTTGGTAGCCGGCCTGCGCATCGCCACTGTTAAATAATGCATAGAGGTGGTAAACCAGTAACCTCTTTTCTGAAATAATTGCTTCAGACGACAGTGCCCCGCGAAGGGGAAGGGGTATAAAAAAGGGCAGTTTGTACTTACCGATCCAGCCATTTAGGCTCATTGATATATGCTCACGTGGCTGTCATGAGAAGTATTGTTCCCGCTAATATAGTTGAGCACATAAGCACGGTGTCGGACTTTCATGTCGAGTCATCGGTTGAACGCTTGGACGAGACGGACGTTTTTTCACTCAGATTTCAACGGAATGGCTCATCAGAAAGTGTCAACACTGGCCCTATATGGAGGCCTACAACGGACCCCGAGGAGGGAATGGTCACCATTTTGAGATTCGGTTTTTCAATTTTTGTAAAGCCCAATGGTTGGATACACGAAAAACCCTTCTCCATGACAGCCGTCAAACATGCTAAGTGCCCTCTCATGCCATCTGAGGGGGTCTCATGGGCCAACATTTTTCTACTACGACTCCCGCGCCAACAATGGTGGCGCTCCGCTAGATAGTCTACACGTCCATCATCCCCCTCCCCAATCTTCAACGGCAAATCGACGCCTATGTTCTCGATTCATCGCTGGCCGAGCGCATTTCCCTCAAGTAACTAGGATACATTCACGCATGGCCTGACGGTGGTATCTCGATTTGTATAAAACATATACCAACAAGGGAAGTGAATTGTCTTTCCAAAGCTTTCGTTAATGTATCTAGGCTAGTCCTAGTACTACTATTCATTAACCAAGTAGGCCTACTGTTGTCATACTGCAAGCCTACCACTGCACTGTGCAAGGCTCACCGTGGCAAGGCTAGGTAACAGACGTTAAGCTGCCCTTTTTTCTAAGAGAGGTTGAGGACAAACTGGACCCACGGAATTGTTAAAAATAGGTTTAAAGTGGAAAGATAAACATCTTTTTTTCCACAGTCATCGCTGCTGCCAATTGATGATGAGAACAATGAACTATGTTGCAAAATGCGTTGTCCGAGAATGTAACAACACTCGTATATGATAGTTTTATTAACCAGTATACACCCACAAATGTCTCTGCGAGAAAAAAAGATATACGCAGCCAGCAGGGCAGACATCAGTTACAAGGTAACCATGGCAGTTAAGGCCAATGGTCATGTAAATATGACTCGATTTTTGTAACGTCCTATTTATTGCATTATGGAAGACAAACCTCTTACCAACTTTCAGTTGATCCGAGTGAACAAAAAAGTCGCAATCAGCTATTGCAAAATCTCCCTGTGAACATCATGGGGGAACCCGTGATATCAAGCAATGTGAAACATTTACATTTGAAAACCACGAAAACAAACACCCTCTAATAGAGGAATCCCATCAATCGTTCAGAAATATTAAAGAATAATCTCATTAATTACTAAGAGGATACCTTTTCTCACTCTTTTCGTTTCAGGCTGATAAACCAACTTTATTGAAGTAGTTTGGACATAACTCAAGATGCAACATGCTAGAACTCCAAATTGAGGTGTGGGTTTTTCCAACCAGTACAATAATTTTGAAAGAATCTGTTACAAAACCATTGGCCTTTAACACATCGATGTAACAAATTCAACACAATCAATGGACAGATAGGCTAGTACATTCAATATTATTAAAATTATCTTGGTGAAAATTCGGATCCAGTTCCTCAACCGGGGTCCACTAATCCGAGCGATTTGGGAGCGCAGCCAGTACAATTACCCACTATCTCCATGCAGGGATCCGCCTGCTCGTTAGAGTGACAGCAAAAAACCAAGTCCTCAATGGATGTGTCAGAGTGAAACTAGATGATACACTGTAGGGATCATTAGAGGAGTTAAGGGGTAGTCTACAGTTAGCTATATAATCAAGATTGGGTCTATGGGAAATGTTTCTCGAAACAATCTAAACTCCTCTCCCCTCCCTAATCCACAAATGCAATTTTCACATTCATACTGCACACCACATCTGCATGCTATGGATCATAGTAAAACGCATAGTTTATCACACCAGCCACTATTTTCTATAAACCTATGCAAAGTTGTTATTTTCCTGTACCTACAATCATTTGTAGTTTTCACTTATCACTCTATCTGTTAGTATAAGGCTCAGTGGTTCGCGGAGACCAACTAGCTTCCCGCCAATCAACATTGAGAGTTGGGTGAAGTCTACCCATAGCTGCGATGAGATATGCACTCTGTGGATCGCCCTCTTGTTCATATAATAACACGATGAAGTGGAAATGCCTTCGTCTGATCAGTTTCTATTTTTGTGTATAAGTTCCTCCAAGTCCCCGAAGGTTTCGGCTTGTAAACTATAAGAAAAATATATTAAAAAAACTCTGAATAGTTGAATCGTCCGATGCTTATCTTGATCATATCATGGCTTATTAATGGGCTTTCGTATCGTCAGTGCAGGTTTCAATTACAATATATGCTAGAATAATCGACTCACGTTCAATCAACTTTATTATTAAACCATCCAGCGAGAAATCGCTCGTCACTCTCGACAGCGTTTTTGAATTAATTGAAGTGGAAACACCGTGCATTCACACAATCGGATGATAGATTGATGTGTATATCACGTAAGGCAGGGTGTTAGGACTTAATGAGTTGCCACTGCCGCTATCAAAATATTTCTCAGGTAGTTTTAATTTAGGACAGTTGTGTGAATCTGTGTTCGAGCAGTAAGAGGTAAACTCAGCGGTGACACCACTCGGTGTGCAAATACGTGATCTGGAATTTGTAAAAAAAAAAAAAGCTGAATAAATACCGTAACTGCCAGAAATCTTCTACTGTTCTGATCGATTGTGGAGTTCTGATGAGAAGTTCTGGAAAAACAGTGCTGTCCTCATCCGCTACCTCAGCCTGTGCAGGTAAATGTACCCTACAAACAACAAACACGTTAAAAAAAAATTGAAACATGTTTCGCTTATTGGTTCGGAAAAACGTTTTTTGCTTTTGAGTAACAAGAAGGTTAGGTGAATGTTTCCAGAACGTTCACAACGTTTTGAAGAAGAAGAAAACGTTTTGAAACGTTTCTCAAACATTTATGCGAGTGTGCTAAAAGGGTTTTGGTGCAAAGATTTGCGACAAAAAAACGGATTTATTTAAGTTATGTTAGTTTGTCGAAGTATATTTTATTATCATTTGTTTCTAGGTTCGCCTTGTAACTCCTAAAATTTGAAGTAAATTGCAATGTTGACTAGAATATTTTCCCAACACATTCATGGGGGGTATGGAAACTTTCCGTAACATTCGTTGTTATACACATAACGTTTCAGAAAACATATAAGAAAACATGTTTCGAAAACGTTCGTGTTTGATGGGTAGCTTTCAATTTCGTTTCATTCGACAAATATGGGATTTAGGTTTCAAATTCTATTATTGGTCGATGAATTTGGGAAATACACGTGCAGTTCTTGCGGTAACATAGGGAGATACAATTGAAAATGTATATCGTGAGTGTAGGGTATACGGTCTGGCTTCATTCGGAGTGGAACGAGGGGTGTGGTACGCACTCTGAGTAAGCGAGACCTCTTCCCATTATTGATTTATCATTATATTATTATATTTTATTGCTATTTTTATTGTTATTGCTTATTATTGGTATGTGTTGTCACATTGTACAATGGTTCTTCTGTGGAATCTTATTGAGTAGAGAGACAAGATCATGATGGCGTCTAGGTTAGAATAAACAGATCTGCATACCATCTTCAAATTACAAAAGTCCTTCAGTAGGGAACCCTGGCTGTTGAGTGTAATTGAACATCAACGAACTGCTCTTCGGAACCGAACGTGACAAAACTCATTCCCAACAAAACTTACTCCGGATAGTAATCTATTTATTATTCAAATATTTCGGAAAAATATTGACAAACAACCAATCCATACCGAACGGTTTCTAGTCTGGGACAAGAAGTATCCTTGAATACGGAATGGAAATTAAAGACTAGGAATGGACGAAGTCTCCTAATATTTCTATATGGGGGTGAAACGTTGGATTATTCCGGCGGTTTAGGCAACCATTCGTTTCGACATCCTATTAGTGTATTCTTGTCGAATCTGATTATCATAAAGTGGGTATTCCTAAGGCATAAAATGTGTGTGTGGGGAAAGCGTTTCATGTGCGCTCCATCCAATGTGACAGTGTATATCACGGTAATAACTGTTTCTGTTTTCCAAATTATATACTGGGGTAAAGAGAATCAAGGTCCTAGTAATGGAACACACCAATATCACAAACACTTGGTGAATCGTGCCGAACTATTATCCAAACTGAACGTACTGTTGACAACCTGTTCGGCAGCGACCACTCGTCCTACTTGGTCGCGCCTCGAATACTGTTCTTTTCTAGTCGTCGAGATTGTGTGAAGAGCATCATTGTTCTGTGTGGTGTGCCGCATCTCAACTGTCCATATACGTCATCTCCTTTTCCAGCTCCTTCGAATGAATCGGAGGGGGGGGGGCCGTCGGCCGCCGCTACCATCATAGCGACCTGTCTAAATTTCGTATTTCACCCGATTCCTTCCACAGAATTCCCACCACACAGCGTATTTGAATCATGTGCTGTGTGTGGGCGTGTGTTTATGTGACTCTCCTCGTAAGCACGGTGACTAGAGAAGCGAGCAACACCCTTAGATTCCCATTAGGTATATGTGTAGGTTCACTACGTAGAGAAAACCTATTGTTTTGTGGAGTCGGGTCTGAATAAACTGTAAGCAGTGGCACGGGAACTGTGCAACGAAAAGAGTAGAGAGCTAATGTGGAGTAGATTCTGGCTATTGGTTTTGTTTGGGGACAGGGTCCATATAACCGAGGGTCAACGGGATGCCAGGGCCTGGGTAAGCCGTGTGAGCACAATAACTTTGCAACGAATGTCGTAAGGCAAGTCCATACTTGGCACTAGGCCCTTGCCCAGCTAGATAGCTTTTTTTAAATTTTGGCTTGGGGTCAGGTTAAGGTCACCAGGTGAGGTCAAACGTCCAAACCATGTGAGCATGGGAACTGTGCAAGGGAATGATGTCAGAGACTCATACTCGACTCGGCACGAAGGGTTGCCCTTTGATTAGAATGATCCCTAATCGTTTTTGGGGGTCGGTCCAAAGGCCTGGTAGATCAACCGAGATCAAATTCTGAATAGCTTGAGAGCACAATAACTGTGCAGGCGGAAATGATTTAGAGTGTCAGCACATAACGGTTTGTCCCATTTGGAGTGGATGACCTCCTTTCGTTGTTGTCAGGTCGGAGTTTACATAAGATCACAATCCCCCATTATTGCAGGCAACATGAAACTTGGAAAACAAATCCCCTTCCAGGGGATTTCCGGGCGATCGTTTTCGGCACACACCTCGCGTACGTCATATTGTCAGTGTAGTACCGTCCCTATGACCTTTACCTAAAACACCATCTCACTATTTGACCGTAACGTACACCCGCCTGAGGCTATAAATGGATATAGTTTTATAACGTTAGACTGGTTTCAAGCAGTTGGGGGGGGGGGGCGTAACGTAAAGGGTCAACTAAGCGAGGAGTAATAGAAGCCGATGGCCGAGAAATTGGGTGGGGGTCCGGGCCTGATTTAGCTGTCGGGGGGCCCGGGGCCAGAATGTTTTGGGGGACCCTTTGCCTTTCCCAAAAGTCATTGAAGGCGCAGTACTGTTAAAAGTGGAGTCATGAGCTGTATTGGGGGGAAGGGTGCGGAAGGGTCATTCTTGAGAAAAAATTATGTTTGTAAAAAACATGTATGGGGGACTTTCTAAATTGCTGGGTCACGACCCTCCAACCTTCCAGTGGCTGCGCTTTTTGAAAGCGCCATCGTAGGTTTGCATCTAACGCGCAAAAAGCCTAATACGCAAGGTATATCTACTCACCGGTCCCAGAAAATATCGGCAGGACAATGTATTCAGATCACCCAGCAAACTGCATCAAACCAAATTCAGAATTCATCGTTTTTCTGAAAGTAAGATTTTCAAATTCGGTTTGCCAATGCCTAATGGCAACCCAGGAATTAATATTGCGTTTTTGGGGGCCGTATGACAAATATTTTACCCCAGACTAACCAAGAATATATAATGGTAGTTTTGTATTAGCTTTTTTTGAAACTCGTCTGTCGGATGGGGACGATAAATGGCGATCCCGGGAGCAGGAATCTCACCCCTCCCCCTGCCTCGTTACTCAATGGCAACTCTCGAAGAGAGTAGGCGAACTGTCGGCGCGGTGGGTCCTTCCACACCTCAAAACTGTAAGCCTCTACAATTTTCCTGACTAAGGATTTCCTTAATCCCCTGAAGCACCTTCGGCCCTTCGGGTGGAAGCCATAACACGAGGCGTTAATATGTAATAATATGCCTTTTTGACACTCCATCACACACAATGTTCACCAAACTGTCCCCTTGTTAAATCCAACTGTTGAAGGGGTAGATGCCTACTTCTGGCGAACGTTGAAACCCTTATGCAATAGGCTTTTTTTGCTGTTTTGTCGTCTCTGGCACTTACCGTTTTAATTACTTTTAATTACATCTACATTATAAAAATACCAAAAGTTTATTCATACTTTAACCGATTGCTCGATAAGTAGGGAAACAGGGATCACCCTCTCAGGAACGCTGTTTACAATGGACGTTCCTTTCTGTGCATGAACCTACGTGATTTGTAGCTTTTCTACTGATAGACGGCAAATAGTTGCTTTATCTGTAAGCATGGCAATTACTTTTACTTACTTTTAATTACATCTACATTATAAAAATACTCCAAAAGTTTATTCATACTTACTCGATTGCTCGATAAGTAAAGGGAAACATGGATCACACTCTCGGGACTATTGCTTTTTTACAAAGGGACATTCCGTTCTGTGCATGAACCACTTGATGTAGCTTCTACTGTAAGAACGCAAATATGCTTTATCTGTAAGCATGGCAATTTCTTGAAGGAGAGCCGATAGAGATACAAACAGTAAGTCCACGGTGTTATTGGTTTCACTTGTGTTAAGTTTAACTCAAATTGGCTGCAATGTAGTTAAAGCCACGTATACAGGCTCCGTGGTTTGTTGTTCCTTTTTTAATATACTTTTTTTGGTTATTAGAACAAAAGTTTGTTTTTTCCAACAATCTTAATCATTGACGGCATGCGTAATTATCGTAACATGTTCCCTCCGTTTTTTTTTTAATAGAAAGAAACATGTGGGGCCAACTAAAGTGTGGGCGCCCCCGGGGCCGCCCGGCGCCCCCGTGGGCCCCGCCCGTAATAATCCTGCACTGGTGGGGTCAACGTCTTGCACGCGTGACCATAGGCGTTGGAACGAATTCAGAGTGGTACGGCCGAAAACTGGGGTGTAATGGGTGAGGGAATTTCCCCATTGAGGATTTCTTCTACGTGGCCTTATATGTAGTGTTGAAGACGATTAAAAAAAAAAAATACAGTATGCTTCTCGAAGTGCCTAGAGCTATCGTCTTTAGACCCAAGGCTAGTTCACTTCCAGCTCATCATCAATAATAATAATAATAATATAATAATAATAATAATAATAATAAAGGAAAATTCCTTTGTGAAAAAATAAAAAATATAAAATGAAACAAAGATCACTGCGCAAAGACCAGTAATATAGTTACAACAGTAATCTCCGAGGGATCAATATCGTTTTTTATTTTTTTATTCAGCGGTGATATCTAATAGCTGGGATGAAATAGACCTTCCTTTTGAAGAAAAAGACACTACACAAACCTATTAATAAATTCAAAACGGTAATACTTACGAAGGAATCGATTATCGTGATATCAGAGATGCACTTAATGAAACTTTGATGAAAGAGACTTTATTATTTACCTCCCCGTACACAAGGCCTCAGAGATTTAATTGCTCTCGGTGTGCAGACCGCGTCCTTAGGTTAGCCCCGCCGCCACACATGGAAATACATTAGCGGTAGCGCAGTATCTCTCCCACCCTGCCCACCAATTGTCCTATTGAATTATGGGCTTACTAGAAGTCGCTAATTTGCATAATCCACGCTATTTTCCTCCGTGAAGTTTTGTTGATTTGGGTAACTTGGGTAGAGGTTCAGATTAGTCCCTGAAACTGTAGAAATCGTACTGAGACAGTATAATTCTTCAACTTCAGAATGGATGGGCGATCTTGTAGAGACAATAGGATTCCCTTTCTTTTCCTCTCCCTATTTTACAACCAACAAACCAACACATTTAATTAGTTTGATACTGTTCTACATTGCACAATTTGTTTGTTTTTTTTTTTCTCTAGATTTGGATCCCTCCAAAAACATAGAGTATGTTTAATGTTCACGTAATACCTACAACCTACATGCAATCTACAACGGATTAAATGTTTGTGTGGTTTCAAGAATCGAAAGCAACTTAGAACTTTCTGTAAGATATTGACCTCTCTTTCACACTGGTAACCCACAACAATGAGAATCACTTTGATAAAACAGATCCTAGGGTCATTAATTTGTGTGTTTTTGAATTTTTTCAAGCCAATTTTTCGGGATCCTATATCATCACAATCTGGAAGTTACTTCACTCCCTCCCTCACTGACTACTACTGTCTGTCTGGATGAACCTTTGAAACCTTGAAAGGGGAATACGATGTTAGAGTTCCAAACCTGGTTAATGTAGCAACAACAAATAGGTCTTAAATATTCTCCAAAGCAGAATCTGAAAAATAACTATAGTACCAATGGTGCTGTAGCACGAACCACACATATAAACAAAATTATTTCATGAAAGATGAACACTTTTTTGTGACGCAAAATAATAACAAGAGGGCAATCCCCCCCCCCCCCCAGATTGCAGGATCTCATCGGCAAATTGTGGAACTATTCCTTTGGTGGTTCTACTTGCTACCGTGCGCGAGTTGCAAATGGACAAAATCTATCAAATATGTCTGAAAAAAAACAGCCATTTTTCCTCATTCCCCCCTCCTCAAAATATTCATTTCATTGAAATTCCAGTTATTTATACAGCATAAAAAATGCCTGGAAAAAACCCTTTGGTTTTGATACTTTGTACCTTCTTCTGAAATTTGGATCATTATCAGCATCCGCCCAATCTACCGCTAAATAATAACAAAAACTGACAGATTTTCAGAAATTCTCATTTGGCCAAATTCATTTTTCCCTCCTAAATTGACATTTTTGATAACTTTGGGCTGATTGCATGGGAAAAAGTTGTTATTTTGTGGCCTTTTTTTTTACACATTGGCTACAAAAGTTGAAATCATGCACCATTGAATAAGGGATATCTTGAACAAATATTGAAAACCTTGTGAAATGATAAATTGCCGCTCAAAATTTATCTTTTGGCCTGCTAAATTTCCTACATTTCTCAATTTTTATAACAATTAGTTTTTCAGTGACTATTCCAAGCGTTGCAAATTTCACTTTGTTCAGCACTCCAAAATGGAGAGATTCGGCGAAAACAATCCCAAATCTGACGACACGTAAACGCACCCACACTCACACACGCACACACCCACACCACACACGCAAACACACAACAACACTTTGCAAGGCAAACCTCAATTGCTGGCATAACCTCGAACCCATGGGGTACCCCCTAACCACATGGTCCCTACCCCTCAGTATATAGTTCCAACCCCACTAAGTTACTTTACAACCGTGCTATGGCACCAGCAACAGTAAGTATAAGGTGAAAGGCAAACTGCCTAACATATCTCACTCCGCCCTTCGGGACGCATGAATAAATAATATCTCGCTTCTTTATATAGCGCTTTTCCACTCGAAGACATCGCAAGCGCCTTAACATAATTAACCCTTGATATTTAGTGGACTTGTCTCCCCGTACTCTATATCACGCACCTCTCCTTGTTCTCCCCCGACGCACCATTCCCAGTACGAAATCCACAGTTCATCGTGTCCCCGCGGGGACTTCCATAGGGCTACCACATACGGCGCTTCGCGACTCTCCCAAATCACCTCACAAGGTACCCCTTCAACACGTGGGTGGCGTGGAACATTCAGGCGACATGCCTTGTTCCACATCACTGCGGAAAAAGTCCCTCGGCTTCCATTAGCTCCGAACTCGCGCAATCATGGTTTTGCGTTTGGAGCTCTACGACGGAGCTATTCCGCCTCCCTAATAACACCTATAATCATCACTGATTGTCCATCCTATTCATCCATCGAATTTGCAGGAATATTTGAACTCTTCAAAATACCTTGTATATGAGATCTTCCCAGATGAACGGTTGACCCTATTCCAAGCACACACACATCCCTATGTCTAAACATTTTCTGGCTCACATGTTATCCTCCAAACAATAGCCTATCATTCCTCTCGCTAATTTTGTAAGGATCGAAATGCCTCAACAGTCAATAAATAACTGAACGGATCACCCATCCGCGATAACACTACTAAACCACGTACCATAGTAATCCAACCTCATCGTAGGGGTGAGGATATTATACAATTTCTCACTAATAGGTCGTTATACCGTTCCATGTCTTTGAACTGAAATCCCTGGATACCCGCATTTTGAAGAGTTTTGTTTTCTTACATACCGGCTCAACTATGCCCATGCCCGCAGAATAGTTCATTGGTTGCCTATTATCCCTGAAAACCCTTTAGGAACCACCCACTCGGTCCCATAATAACACTGACCAATATGGATGCTCATCAACATGATCTTTATACAGAAGCATTTTGCGTTTCCCAATGGGATGATGGATGATAGGAAGATAGATCAATAGATGGTTAGATTGATAGTTTTCCATAATGAGTACTACTGGATAATAGCTATTGTTTTGGGGTTGTTCAGAAAGTCAAACACCAAGAAATGCAGTCACTATGTCCGTTCTTTAGATTTCTAGTCAAAAATCCATTAGCACATGACCAGGACTTAAAATCTGGGTGATACTCGAGTGAAATTGCACGGTGAAATGGTCTATCACAAAAACCACCAATTGCTATAAATTTCATTTCAGCTAAAGTAGTTTGTTATACTCGTGCAAAGCCGAGAGAAGGGATGTTGAACTCTTGGAAGATGATCAGAGATATGCACATGCCACATCTTACAGGATGGGCGGAATCTCTGTTCCTAGTACGAGACCGGGCTCGACAAATCAGGTCAGGAACAAACTTGACAGGAACGATTGCCCAAGAGTGAGCCCACGTGAGTAAACCACGGTTGGACGGTATCTGTAAAGCACATTATGTCTAGGGGTTTTTTTAATGAGAAGTACATTGCTAATTGAAAGTAATGTGTACCTTTTTAGCGCCCTATGCGGCAGTGCTCACTACTAGAAAGTTGCCCCTGTGAAAGAGGGGATTAGTCGATGTTGGACTGAAATTTCGGACCCTGTTCTTTTTTTCTACTAATAAAATCTTTTCAGCATTTTCAGAGAAAAGGCGGATGACCGGAAAAAAGTCAATTGGCGAGTTTCTCTGTTAAACATTGAAAAGAATTATAGCCTATTTGAGTTGATCGTCCCATTTTGTAACTCGTGCGCAATTCGTTATAACCGTCATAAGTGCAATACTCGTAACAGAATGTATGCTGGGAAGTTCGGACGCCATTACAAAGACAAGGGCGGCAGGCGGAGACTTCCTGGCATTCAGAGGCGAACACCTTCATCCGGATCATGCGACTAGGCAGGGATCGTAGCGGTGGTTATCCGAAGCTGATCAAAGACGTATGCGTGGATTGCCGACAAACCTAGAGCGCTCTATCTCGAAACTGTGTGACAGAGTCCACG
The DNA here is from genome assembly GCA_026419785.1 of Sclerodactyla briareus. Taxonomy (NCBI): domain Eukaryota; kingdom Metazoa; phylum Echinodermata; class Holothuroidea; order Dendrochirotida; family Sclerodactylidae; genus Sclerodactyla; species Sclerodactyla briareus. The sequence goes on from JAODTK010005683.1 coordinate 83,446, forward strand.
GATTTCTTCAAGGTTAGTAATAGTAACCAGCACAACCAGGAACTTCTCTAACAGGGCGTCTTGCGATGCATCATTCGGAGTGAGTACTCCACACAAAAAATCGGCCGAAGGAGGATTTAGACGCGCTCTGACCAGTGACTTTTCATTGTAAAACATGTTGCTTCAGAGTATCGGAACTGTGATAGTGTGATAGTATGGAATTGCATATGGATGCATACATCAGCCGACTGTCCGTGTTGCGCCTTCCTAGCAGGTTCTAGGAATCGATTTTGGTGTCAGCGACCTTGACGGACCTGGGAATTCGACGATCTATTATATATACTGACACACCCACTCTGACCTAACATTGGGGCCTTGTCTTGTATTTGTTATTGAATGCTTGACGAATGCTCCCTTACGTGTTCGTCCCTGTCGGGGACCAGTATAGAATATGGCAAACTGGAGAGCACCAATGGTGCTGTAGCTCAACCGCACAAAGTACTTAGGGACGAATGTTACAATTATGTGATTAAAGGCTCCGCATATCAGGCCAAAAAAGGCAATTTCAAACAATGGCTATTTGTGCCCTTGGACCTTGATTTTCATAGGGCCAAAGAGGTTTCTTAGCAGTCAATAGACATAGTTACTCAGTTAGGTCAACATCATCACAAGAATACCAATGAGAGGAAAAAATGGCCTTTCCCACAGAGGTTATATTGTACCCTTTAAATGACCTTCAATATGGTCAAGGAGGTCCCAGTTCAGTGTGAATGTTTTTGTACGATTTCAATTTGCAAAAAAAATTCGAAATGACTACTAGATGAATACCTACATATTCCACTTGTTTATTGGTTAATAACTGAACAAAAAATGATCATTCAATTTATACGGAGGAGAATAGGTCGTGACAGAAGCCACATGGCTGGATCAGGTAAAAAAAAAAGTAGGAATGACTGGCAATATAGTCAGTCTATGGCCATCACAAAATCTGGCTAAATGACCAATAGACTAATAGTGACTACTGCAAATAAACATGTTTGTCCCATGCTTGGCACAAAAAATAGCAATGGAGGGGGGGACCCTCACATGCAGGGATGGGTTCAATTTTTGAATGGTTTCAAGATACCACAGGCTGCCATCAGGTATAGTTTTACAATCCCATTGCCCAGCCTTCTACCGAAGAAACTGTAGGTCCAATGGCTAATGACCAAAACTAAGACCTAATGCACCTATCAAAACCAGTAACCTCTGGAGGAAAACCCCATTCCCCGCACTGATGCATGAACCATAACCCTTTATATGTACTCAATGAATAATACAATTCCCTGGCTCACTAAGGGATGATAATTATGAGCAGTTCCCAGGTTGGCCCTCCCAAGACCAATGGCAGCTATTGTGTACACAAGGAAAAGAAGGTATTCTCTGCCTCCATGAGTTATTAGAATGGATGACCCTACAGAGAAGGGTGTGTCCCAGGACTAAGCTGAAATGAAAGGGGGGGGGGGGGGTTTTTTTTTGGGGTTTGGGGGGTGGGAAATACAAGAGTTGGGCTAGAAATTGGGGGATTAAGGGAAAGTAGAACTACAAGTCAATGAGTCAATTTCAATGAAAGTGTGACATGGATGCCAAATAAATAAGTTAGTAATAAATATGGGTTAGCAGGGGACAGGCAACGCAGTGAAATTAATTCCCTGGCCATCGAATGTCTAGCGGATCAAAACTGGTTTAGTTAGTTGTAAGAAAAATGCTGCACCAACCAAACTTCAATATTAAATTGATTTTTAATTTATGAAAAATGCACTATTTTAGAATAACCTTTAATGACTTTTGACCTGGGATTCCCTGAACCAGTAGTTACATATTCTGTGATGAACATTGAGTTCCATGGTAGTAATCCAATTAAATCTGTAGGAAAAAGCATTTTGGAGATTTTTGCGGTTTTTCACATCTAGTTTATTATCCCCTTAACAGGTTTTCGACCAGAAAAAAGTCTGTTGTAGGTATGGCTATTCCATCATTATGATCGAATATCAAAACATATGACACTAAAATGGTAGAAGAGAAGCATTTTGCGTATGACTTTTACAAGATTTCATCATTGACGGCCCCAGGGCCCAACACTGGGCCCTGAGCCCCCCAAATTCCTGAACACCCAATGGCCCTATACCCAGGGACCATTATGTGTGACTATTAGAACACCAAAGGGATCTGGTGAATTCGATCGACAAGAAGAAGATAGATAGATAGATAGATAGATAGATAGAATCAAAGATAGATACGATCGATAGATAGATAGCAAGAGAGATAGATAGATAGATCAGTGATCGATAGGGGGGATAGATGAGATAGATAGAGAGAAATAGATAGTAGATAGATCGAAGATAGATAGATAATAGATAGATAGATAGATAGATAGATAGATAGATAAGATAGATAGATAGATAGAGAGATAGATAGGATAGATCGAAGATTAGAGAGATAGATAGATAGAAGATAGATTAGATAGATAGAAGATAGATAGCATGATAGATAGATAGATAATAGATAGATAGATAGAGAGAAGATAGTAGATAGATAGATAGATAGATAGATAGATAGATAGAAGATAGATAGATAGATAGATAGATAGAAGATAGAGAGATAGATGATAGTAGATAGATAGATAGATAGATAGATAGATAGATAGATAGACTAGTAGATAGATAGATAGATAGATAGATAATAGATGATAGATAGATAGTTAGATAGATTAGATAGATAGATAGATAGATAGTATAGGATAGATAGATAGATAGTGATAGATAGTGATAGATAGATAGATAGATAGGATAGAGTAGATAGATAGATAGCTAGATAGATAGATAGTAGACAGAGATAGTAGGAGAGAGAGTAGATGATAGATCAGCTGCATAGATAGATAGATAGATAGATGATAGATAGAGAGATAGAAGAAGATAGATAGATAGATAGATAGATTAGATAGATAGATAGATAGATAGATAGATAGATAGATAGATAGATAGATCGATAGTAGATAGATAGTAGATAGATAGATAGATAGAAGAAGATAGAAGAAGATAGAATAGATAGATAGATAGCTAGATAGATAGATAGATAGAAGATAATAGATAGATAGATAGCTAGATAGATAGATAGATAGATAGAAGATAGATAGATAGATAGACTCGATAGATAGATGATAGATAGTAGATAGATAGATCGATAGATAAGATAGATAGATAGATAGATCAGATAGATAGATAGATAGAAGATAGATAGATAGATAGATAGATAGATAGATAGTAGATAGATAGATAGTAGCCATAGTAGCCTAGTAGATAGATAGATGATGAGATAGATAGATAGATAGATAGAGAGAGAGATCGATAGATAGATGATAGATAGATAGATAGAGTAGCTAGATAGTAGATAGAAGAATAGATCGTAGATTAGATAGATAGATAGATGATCGATAGATAGATAATAGATAGATAGTAGGAGAGATCGATAGATAGATAGATAACTAGATAGATAGATAGATAATAGATAGTAGATAGATAGATAGATAGATAGATAGATAGATAGATAGAATCGATAGATCGAAAGATCGATAGATAGATCGATAGATCAGATAGCTAGATAGATAGATAGATAGATAGATAGACAGAGATAGATAGATAGTAGATAGATAGATAGATAGATAGATAGATAGAAGATAGATAGTAGATAGATGATAGATAGGATAGATATGATAGATAGATAGATAGATAGATAGATAGAGAGATAGATAGATAGATAGATAACGATAGATAGCTAGATAGATAGATAGATAGAGAGAGAGAAGATAGATAGATAGATAGATAGATAGATAGCGAGAGAGATAGATAGATAGATAGATAGATAGATAGATAGATAGATAGATAGATAGATAGTAGATAGATAGATAGATAGATAGATAGATAGATAGATAGATAGATAGCATAGATAGATAGATAGATAGATAGTGTAGATAGATAGATAGATAGATCGATAATAGATAGATAGATAGCTAGATAGATAGATAGATAGATAGATTTAAAAAGGAATAGAAGGATAGATAGATAGTAGCTAGTGCTAGATAGATAGATAGCTAGATAGATAGTAAGATACATAGATAGATAGATAGATAGATAGAGATAGTAGACGATAGATGAGATAGATAGATAGATAGATAGATAGTAGATAGTAGATAGTATAGATACAGCACGCATAGATAGATAGCTAGGAGATAGATAGATAGCAGATAGATAGAGAGATAGATAGATAGAAGATAGATAGATAGATAGTAGATAGACGCTTAGATAGAGAGATAGATAGTAGATGATAGTAGATAGATAGATAGCGTAGATAGATAGATAGTAGATAGGATAGGATAGATAGATAGCATGATAGATAGATAGATAGAAGTAGATAGATAGATAGTTAAAGATAGCTGATAGATCGGTTTTTTTTTTTTTTTTTTTTTTTTTTTTTTTGGGGTTTTTTTTTTTTTTTTTTTTTTTTTTTTTTTTTTTTTGGGGGTAGATACGATAGATAGATAATAGATAGATAGATAGATAGATAGATAGATAGAAGAATATAGAATAATAGATATATAGATAGAATAGATAGATCGATAGATAGATAGATATATAGATAGATCGATAGATGATAGATAGATTCCAATAGCTCAACCGCCTAGCTGGTTGAGCTAAAAACAAAACGCTGCATGTCAGTTTTTGTCACTTTTACTATGGGGGGCAACGTGCCAACATTTACCCGACTTTTTCGGTATAAGTCCCCTACCTATATCCTACTACCTAGAATTTGGTCTCCCAGCATTTCTGCAATTTAAAATTTGAGTAACACAAAGCGATACGATTTACAACACTTACACATGTAATAGTAATAGTTACAAATATCATGTTGCTAGTGCTGTTATACAATGTAATATATAATAGTTCATGACCTGAGCGGGTACAGGTACCAACTGTCCTTGGTGAGACATAGCGGTCTCTCGTTACGTCTCTCGAGTGTCGTATCTAGGGCCACTACTCGAAGGTGGCCCCGGGTACCCGATCCATCTAAAATAATCCATACCAACCACTTTCCACAGATCCTCGAGAACACTGTTTGTGTTATATATTAGCCAGTTGTGATCAATATAGCCAAATATTATGGTTATATCATTGATGAGCTCGTCCGGTTCCAATTATGGCGTTTGATGTTTTGTTATCCTAGAACGCTGACTCACCACTAACCTGCCACGTCCGATGATTTACTCTGTCCTCGGTCATCTATATATTACTCAGGGCCACCAGTGCTGGCGATACAATGGTACTCTGATGTACAAAGATTCCCCAAGAATATCTTGTTGTTGGCCGATTTAGCGAACGTCCATCGACGCTGCAATGTGGATCCAGGACGATGAAAAACCCCTACCACTTTGTTCAAGGGTGGTCCGAGATGTATTCATTTCCGAACTGGTACTACTGTGCTGTGCCGATTATCATTGTCATGGGTGACTGATAATGATTTTACCCATGAACAGCTCAGCAACATTTCCTGCGAACTGAAGTGTTTCTCACTCAATAATTGATAATGCACCGATCACGTCCCTTCATGGATAATTAATGAATATTCATGAATTATTTTATGATTAGGTAATACATGAATCTGTAGAATACTCATAATGAAATTTATGAAGATTCATGACTAATTATAATGACTATTCATCATGAATTATGATATTCATGGGTAATATAATATTAATGTTAATTATATTAATAATCATTGTAATACATAAAATATTCATGTGTAAATAGTCAATATCATGGGGTTTATATGAATATCCCTGGTTTCATGAATTATTCATAAATTATATTTATGGTAATTATCGATATTTAATGGATATGTTATGAATCTTCATTGATTCATTCATGGTATCCGACACCTGTTCACTAGCGAAATGCCGACGTCGGTAGGCGGAATTCAGGTCCCTATTACGGCGACCTGTCGTCAGTGAGTGACTACGAGTTCCTTCTACAGTAATTGGACGGTTTTTCAGGCCTCTACCACTGGTAGTCGAAATCCTCTCGCATTCTGATGAATTCCTGTCCTGGTTCTTGTCCTTTGTTGCTATGGGAAGCCAAAATACAACATTTATTCAATTAACCCGGGGAGTAGCAAATTTCGTCGTGGCAGAAATAATAACCTAATATTATATTCACGAACTTTAATGGAAATAAAAACAAAAAGAAATAGACAGGGCCCCCTAAATTGTTCTCGGCTGAATACCACCATTGCCTAAGTGTAATGTTAATGTGTTACAGCTATAATTCCTTGGAGGTAGTGTTCTTCAATACCGGCATTGACTGCAAATTGTGAACGATATGTCTACAAGAGCAGTCAGGCAAAAAAGGAAACATTACTCACCGCGTCACCTGTCGGTCTACACTGAAACAAAATTCATCAAGGTTGTCAGTGACCAGACATGGCAGATCATCCGGCATGTGCTTGTTCCAGACCATATGATTGAGGAGTCAGTGAGATGAGGATAAATATAATCATGCGTTCGCGGCAGAGATTGTTGTTCTTATGCTCTGACGATTCACATTCTCCTTTCGCATTTAGCAGTGTAGTGTCGTATCGTCCGCATTCATATCAGCTGAACAGTGTGTGTATGCGATTGAAGGGCAAGTCGGTCCTCCGTCAGGCGATATGAAGTCGGGGGGCCATTCACAGGGCTTGTAATGCTTGGTGAGAGTGTACAGAACTCGTTCCTTGTTTTCAGAATACGGGGGTTTTGATGGAATTTCTGGGTTCCTAAGTCGAGTCATGAGAGAGTTCATTCATTGAGCAAGAACAGAAAGCCTTGTTGAGAGTACCATGGGCGAGAACTTTTTATGATTTCGACGGTGGCATGACTGGCATTTTGTCTATAACTGTATCAACAGGCAAGAATCGATGGATATACACATACCAAGGTGCAGACGCGCCACAGGAACTCTCAGAGGGTATGATGCGACCGTCGCTACTGAGGATGCCAGGTACAAGTTTAGAAGGGAGAAATACAAGGCCTGGGGTTCAATTCTTCCGAGACGACGACACACAATTGGCTGGGGTGCCCGAACCACGAGCCGTACGAGTCAGTATGTCCAGAGTTCAAAGGAAACGAAAATGCCACCAACGAATGAACTCTGCCGTGAAGGCGGATTCACGGACCGTAGCCATCTATTTTGCTATTTTGGTGTCTATATCTAATATATTCAGGAAACCCAAGAAACTGACATAGGGAATATGATTGAAAAACTAACGAATCTGTTTACAAGATATGGAAGAACAATTTCATTAATTTCTTTTATGAATAATAAATAATATTTGTCTGCTATAATGGTGCAAAACATCAGCATTTACTGTGTAAGGTAAATAGGCGCGACCTGGCATCGTACTCCTGATTGACGTTCAGTTAGAGTGGAATTCATCTAGGTGTAGGCTGATGAATAACTCGACAAGGGGCACATGCCAGAATCGCCAAATTTTGGTTGTGGGGTTTGACATGATGATCTGTTGCATGACCATTGTACTTCAATGCACGGATTTGATTCACTAGCAGATTGACATGCCATAGCACTCTACTGAACAATGTTTTTTTTTTTTTTTGGTCTGTCCGCTAGTAGTAGGCTACTCACATTGCGCGCGCAGCTGCCGTGTTGACAGTTTTGGTTTTCTTTCTTTCCATCTACTCACAACAGTATTGTAATGCGTCATTTTGTTTAAGGTGGAAAAAGTGTAGGTTTGGTTTCCTCCCGCTGGCTTGGCTATGTAGGAGTGTCCCAGTTTTCCCTCTAGTCTGACGGTGACATTGCAGCGATATCAGATTATCGTTTTGTGTTTACGCCCCTGATGGCAGGATATATTTATCGATTAACGGGCGAATCCTCATGGCTATACAAATTGCAGGGGTTTTCCGTAGTGTTGACAGGAAACTGGCTCGGTCCGAAAGTTTCTGGTGGGCCTTTAGATTTTCCTGGTTTTTGAATGGGTGTTAGGATTTCTTGTTTAATTTCAATTGGAATTCTCCTGATTCGGCTATGCTATTCAGGATATTCGTTATGAGTTTGTGGGTGTATAGGGCATATTTGGAATGTTCAGCGTTGTTAGTTGTTATTTTTAAATGATGCGACTGCTCATTTGATTCCATCTACACCAAATGGCTTGTTCAGCCTTTCTGGAAACACGTTGGGTTCGGGATCTGGATTGTTACAGTTTTAATATTTTCGAAATGTTGGCCGATTTACTTACATCCTTACAACTGTCAATTTCTGAGCCATTGGGCTATGATATCAACAATTTGATTTCTGATAGAATGCGTTTGTCGAAAGTAAGACTGTTTCGCACAATAAGGTCTGTTAACAAAACACCATTTGTATTGGTTCTTCTACCTGGGGTAAATTTTCCAATATGTTTGGATAGAAAGGATTGGACGAGCCAACGTTTGCGTTGAAAACATCACATATCATCACTTTTTTTTTTTTTTTTTTTTTATTGTAGCTATATATTAGATTCTAGATTTCAGTGAAAATGTTCTACAGGATTCCTGTAACGTTTCGGCGTAGAAGCATTGTTAATATGTAATGGATGGACGTTATTATGATGGTTAATAGTGCAAGGCGATGTGATGCATGCTATGACGACCGCACATAATAGCTGACCGTTTCCAATTGAAATAGCGTTTCCATTTCGGATATTCTGCGGTCACACAGTCAGCTCTCCCATCTGGTTTCAATTATTGGCCTCACTCGCCAATCAAATACGCGCTCTCCCTTATACGCTGTAGCTCAGCCGGCCAGCGTGTCGATTTTACGACATGGGTAATTCTCTAGAAGTTGAGCCGAGGATCAGGATTCTATTGTGTCGTAGTCATGTCATGTGTGGTGTGTGCTTTTTTTCAAAGTATAATCAATTCCTCTCTTAACAAAAGGAATCCCACTCCGTGATAAGATGTATATGAATAGGATAACCTGACCTCGGTAGCTTGACATCGACTGAACCTCTTTATCTTCGGGTAACTAACAGCAGTGATGTCGAGATTATTGTTGATCCCGGGTAAATGATTAACGTTCTTACCCATATAAAACTGCTGTGATAGGCTTTAGTATAGGCGTCTTCGGTACGGTACATCACAGGAGGTGTTCATGCATAAGCAAAAAAACAACGAAATCCCGGGAGGATGGCGCGCCGATTAGTAGAGCATGCGTTGCGAAGTTCCGTAAGCCGATGGAGAATTCCAACGAGCGCAATTGTTATTACCTTTTATCGAATTAATACACTCCTGGATATGTTGTGTAGAATTTACAAACACTGTGTAACTAGTACACATATACCGGTGTTGTGTAAGAATTACAAAAAAATGCCTACATATGGGCTGGGGGGGTGGGGCGAGAGTGCGTTAGTAGGCACGAGATCAGTGAGGTTAATGACATATTAATGGCCGTGACAGGTCAGCAACATGAATGACACATTTAGGCGCAATTGGCTCTGATGGGCCAAGTTGGCGTATTTTACACGGTGGAGATGGCTGGATGGTCAACCAGTTTCTATGTATCATTCAACTGTCGATTAAACATACAATTCAAGACGGGAAATTCCACGCTTTGTGTTGGTTGCTAAGTGGTTACCAACAGATATTATTATTTATTGTGAAAATATCAACGGTTACCATGGTTATCCAAAAATAGGTCTTGGTTTTTCATGGTTGTTGAGGAACAAATTGAAGTAAACGGCCAATCAGCAGTCTTCAATGCAGTCGGGTAAGTTCAATTTATGCCCACCCTATTCAAGTTACTGTTGGCACATTGCATCGCCTCATACATGAGCAAAGTGTTCGGGTACAGAAGACTATACCATTAGTAGCAACGAAGCAATAGCTGGCATCAAGTGCCATCTTTAACACCCAACCCCGTCCTCCCGTTTAGTTAGCTCATAGGTAGTGCCACTTGTCTGCTTCTTCGTACTTCACCGAGAGCTTTTCATGTACTATCCAGCAAGGTGAACTCGGCATAGCTGTTACTAAACCAGAGAAAGAAAAAACCTCCATGCATGCCTGCCTGGACTTTTCCAGCCCATTAGGACTAGAGCGAACCAGCCTGAAAAATGTACCGCTCTGTCGCTACTCTACTCAGCCCGATAATCTCAGACAATCTTGGAACTGAACTGTTTGGGGGACAGCCCTCTCCCGTTCAAATGGCTGGATTGATGGAACACATCGACTGCTAAGCCCCCGCAGAACACGCGACCAACAATGACAGTGAGTCAGGTGTTCCAACTGTTTTGTCCAAGATTGTATATAGCTACTAAACGGGAATCAGATTGGATTGAATTCAAACTACTACTCTTGACTTTCCGAGAAATTCGCCAGACACAGTCAGTATATTATATTCCTAGTTTATCGATTACCTTATCATCCCATCGTTTCTACTGAAGAGTATTTTCATAATACCAAAGCCATGGATAGTTTTCCTAAGCTACTTCTTTCCTAGAACACATCAAACATCGTAAAAAAAGGGTAATTGATTTTTTACTTATTTACCTACCGTCTGCAAAGCGCTTAGAGCAGCACGTACCCATTGTTATTCCAGCGCTGTATAAATTCCATTTTATTATTACGCCGGTATTCAAAAATGCCATACTTCAAATGGAGTATTAGACAAGTGGCTGATGAATGATATTGCAACGTTTTTTATAAAGAGCTAATGTACACAATTAAAATGGAAAATTCTACTTCAAGTAGAGAAAGATTGAGTAGTTCTCGAGTTGAAAGCAATATATCTCGAAATCATCTGAATACGGAGTCAATAGCGCAACCAGCAGTTGACAGTTGGGGGGCCAGAGCAGGATATTCAGTGTGAGTTGGGCAAACAAGGCAGGGAGCCCCCCCCCCCCACCACCCAGAAGGTTGGGGTCATGACCCCCATCCCACAGTGGCTGCGCCCTTAAACAGAGTTCAGAATTTGTTCGCTTTCGCGGTTAAATGTATACTCACAGGAAATCATAGGCGAAAATGAGATGAGGGAAATATATATTACTCCATACGCGCAGCACTTGCGCAGCCAATGAACAGGGACTCGAGTCCCTATTTCAAGGACTCGGACTCGAAGTTCAATGACTCGGACTCGACCCAAAGGACTCGGAGACTTGGCCCGAGTCCTCTGTTTTTCGATACTGAACTTGATTCTGCCGATCGTACAAGACAACCAAATAAAACGCTCGCATAGTCACACGTTTTACGGTCACATGTAATAAATTATGAGTAACAAATAAAACCCAATAATGCGGGTTGAGCGAGCGAAAAGTTATACATTGTGCTGAAAAGTTTACTAGTTTGACAAATACTACGGAATTGTAAATAAACCATGGACAAAATATATCCTATTTTTTTAATGAACAATTAATATGATAAAACTATAACATAACGTTAACAAACATTATTCCGGTTCAGATTTGTACCTAAAACGCCACATCAAAACAAAACCTGGGAATACCATAATTTGATAATTGGCAAGTGGGTATCCACTTTTCCGTGAAGGCATAATTCTTTAGGTGCAATTGTTTTTTGTCCTGCGAACATTTGCAGTAACACTTTCGATATTACTTGATCGTTATGTCGATGCGTCAGCTCGTTTTCATTCATGTGGCCGTAATAATTAATGTGAATTTTTTAAAAAAATGATTCACGGGAGAGGAGGGATGGGTTCAATGAGGAAGGAAGATTCCATGGAAAGAGGAGATGCAGTGGAAGAGAGCAGCTTTTTCATTCTTAGTATTTGATCACGGAATAATGCATGGCAATCAGCATTTTACCAAATTGAATTTTAAATTAATTTTTTTTTTATTGAATGTGCCTGTGTGCGCCCACCATGCCTACAGACGACTTCCATCTGTGTGACTCTCAAGTATAGTATATTGGCTTGCCCTTTGCATCTCGGCTATCAAAATCATTAGGAATCTGAAATGATATTTGGCACCGGAATGACAGCCCAATCCGCTCTTTTTTATGTAGTTACATTATTATTCATAAGAGTAGCCGCTGCATTAAAAACATTGCCTGGCAGCAATTAGGCAATACGAGCTTGTTAAGTTATGCCTACTTTGGACATAAGTCAAATTTGCATAAGGACTCGAGGACTCGGACATTGTGACTCAGACTCGGAAACTGATGACTCAGACTCGGAAGCTGATGACTCGGATCGGGATTGAGAGGACTGTGGCCAGATTTGTCGGTTCGGACCCCCAAGCCACCAGGCGGGGCGTGTCTGTTTTGTTTGTTTCCCCTCTATGGGTGGGGCCATGGGCAGAAGGCTACTGCTTAGCCCGAGTCGGGGAGGCGCAATTACTGGGGGCTACAGGGAATCGTACGAATGGGGCGCGTACTCCTCAACTGTCCTCGGCCTCCATAACATTTAACGGGTGTTGGCGCTCTTGGAAATGATTCTTAAACGGCCTCTCACCTATAACTCAAACCATATATTATTCCTTCAAATCCGTTTACCGACCGTAGTGGCTGAAGTACGTGCCGAGCGGAGACTGGGCTGGTGGCACTCAGGACAGAGGTTTTGATAAGAATAGCCCACTGTCCGCACGGGGTAACCGGTGGTTGTGGAGGAGTGCGATCACCATTAATGAAAAAACAGCAGTCTTGTATTGCTCCGTCTGAATAACATGTAAAAAATATCTCCTCTCTTGAACGTGTTCTACATCATTCCGTAATCTGCTCAATAAATTCAGAGTCTAATATTATTTCTATCTCGTTTCTTCCAGAATATTCTCGGGTTTCGTTTAAAGTTCAATCGTTGCATTTTATTAGCTCAATATTTTCCTGGCTCTATTCATCGCCTCTATAAACAGGGCCCCAAGTGGGCCCGAAGTGGTGTCCGCATACTTCGGTTCGGTGTTGTAGCATAGGAGGCCCATCGATGCATCATCTGGGAGTTCGGTCCAGACCCCTATGCCCGTCCTAGTTACCATCACTCACTACAGCACTGTCTGAGAACATGGACAATGTGGTCACGAATTGTTCGTAGCCACGTTTCTAGTTTCATGATTTATTGCCGAGCAGAGGATCGAACCTATTCAAGGACCGACAAGGGATGCACCTTGTGACCCGACTTTGGAACAAACTTCATCTACTCCACATGGCGAACCTACATGCCAATAGCAAATAGATGACAGTATCCTCGCTACAATCTTTCCGTTGCCCGCATTCTCATACCCCAAGCTATCAGCTTGACCTCTTTTGACCTTTTGGCCTCACCCCATAAACCATGGGTACTACACCCTCTAGATTCGTGATCAAATAAGCTGGAGCATCACTTTGATAAGATTAGTATTTTTTAATTTATCGTGTTTAAAAGGACTTTGAGCTCTGTCGACCTCGAATGACCTCTAACCAGCCCCAAACATTATGGTTCATGTATTCATCATGTCGAACATCCAGAACACGTTTGCTGGTTGACCTATCGTTTTTACAAGCAAAGCATCATTCGAATTATTCCTTTTTCCACTGAATAACCCCGTTCTCTCTCCAAATTACCAGGGTTCTGTACTGCCATAAGAAAGTCGTCCATAACATTTCATTCCGATCACACCAACCATTTTGGGCTTCGTGTTCACGAGGATTCTGAATTTGACCTCATTTGACCTCTGACTCGACCAGAAAATGACCTACAAATGACCCCATCTCTAGCAAAACAATAGGATTTTGTACTACCGATAAGAGAGCTGTACAGAAAATTTTGACCAGATATGGCCTCGTTGTGAATTGCATACGCGTTCATCAGGTAGCCAATTACGATTAATCGAACATTGGTCGCATTGGTGGTGGCGGAGCACCGGCAATAGCTCGCCTTCTCTTCTCAAAAGATTCAATAGCGGCAGGGGTGTAACAATTACCACCTGCTCCCGGCCGCCATTCTACCTCCCCATCCGACCTACATTCATGTTCAACATACTGTGAGGACCGACCGACACCTCGCCCAGCCACCCACTGCAGCCGGTCCAGTGAATTCTAGTCTTGTACCCCGCGGACATCCTCAACGTAGGTTCATTTTGATATCACCTTCAATTACAAATTCGGAGAACGGATTACAAGGGGGGTATCAACATTTTCTGGAAGTTTCCGACCCAGTGGAGAACATACATGCGAGAAAGTGTATGTTTGGGGGGTGGGGAGGGGGTAAGGGTGTGATGGGCCTTTGTACAATGAGTTACTCTGTGCAAATGGGAGAATCGCCAAAAAACGAGGGGTACATATCCTCCCGTTCCCCGCGAACCCGATAGCTCGAGCTAATGGGTACGTTACCACTTGTTTCAGGATATTCAAGTCAGGTCTTGTACCCAGCTGACAGTCTTTTCTAGAAGGTTCACCTTGATACAATATCGGAGAACGGATTACAAGGGGGGTATCAACATTTTCTGGAAGTTTCCGACCCAGTGGAGTACATCCATATGAGGTCTGGTGTGTGCGGGGTGGGGTTAATGGGCCTTTGAACCATCAATTACTCTGTACAAAGGTTCGAGTTATGGTAGCATCGCCAAGAAGTGAGGGACATATATCCTCCTCTTCCCTCGCGAACCCGATCTAGTAGGTCAGAGAACGGATCACAAGGGGGTCAATGACCTACTAGATCGAGTAAGGTTGGTGTGTGTGGGGTCGATTTCGTAGAAAGGATAAAACACGCCAAATAATACATTTGTTATATGCGGTAGGATAATCTCTAACAGCGGACTTCCAGGTCTGAGGCAGGGTCTAGAGACGTCGATGGCGGGACTGGTATCACATGATTTTATTTCAGTTGAAGCGTCTTCGAAGGCCTCCAGTGCTTGTTATTTGGAAGAACCCAATACTAACAGCGACTTGTAAAAGGAGGACCAACAAAATACCCAAATCTTACCTTCCAGACTTCCTGGCTTCTTTGCCTTGGGAAATCAAAAATTCATCATTGCCTTTATTGTTCCAAGCACCAGGACGTGCCTCCCCCACACACCAACAAACACCCAACGCAAGCAGTCAAAGATGTCCCAAAATATATCTTTAGGAACCTCCACATCTGTAGATCTATTAATTGCCATTTTGACATGTAATTGCCATATTATAGTATTAAAATAAAATGGTTTGCTTGTGGGCCAGCTTAAACAGCAGTAAAATGTCACAGGAGCTATGGTTACTCGTCCTCAGTGCTTCCTTCTAACAAGAAGCTTTATATGATGGAATTCAATCAAATTCATGAACATCAAAATCAGATTCAGAAGAAAAGGTTATGCAAATTAGGCACATACAAATGACCTCTACTGACCAGCTGTACCTTCAAAAATGATTAGGATCAAGGTGGATACATCTACCACGTCTTGTGGAAATCCAACAACTCTCAAAAAATTGCATAAAAATATGCAAATTCGACACATATTAATGACCTCAGTGACCCCGAACTTCACTTTTTACATTTCTCGGGAAACCAGGGTAGCCACATCCACCAAGTTCGTGAAATCCGACAACTTGAAAAAATGCATAAATTATGCAAAATAGACCACCACTTCGGTTATATACCGTCATCCAGGTCCCACATGCCAAAATACATCAATGTAGCACATACTGGTCCATCCATCACATCTGGACGTCCATCCTTCCATCCTGTTTACAAGGTTGCCATACTGTGAACTCTGGTGGACCTCAGATGACCTCCGATCCTGGACCTCAAACAATATGGTTCATGTAATATAATGAGAAACACTACAAGTGTGAGCGGCATAGGTCTACGGTGGGGTCGCCCGTTACCTGTTCACAAAGCCCAAAAATATTGAACTTATTTCCTATTTCTTGACAAAAATCCACCCCGTCCTGAACCGAAAAATAAATCATTTGGGTCCTATACTCCCCAAAAAGAAGCTAAACACCAAAAAATTTAAACCTGATAGAACCAATCATTCTGGACTTCTTGCCATGGAACCCAATTAACAAGTATGAGCTCAATCCATTCTAGTCGAGTTATCGTGTTACAAGCCAGGCCATCAACATTACAAAACACAACATTACGGTCATGACCCTGCATAAATAGATTCCACTGAGTCGTCATGAATCGAAAAATGGGAAGGGGCACCGCTACCATTATACCCCCCCCCCCAGTTTACAAGGTCAGTACTCGACATAGAAACCCATATACCAAGTATGAGCTTCAGCCGGGGTAGAGTATAGTGTTGACAAGCCAGCATCACATACAAAACACACTGTCATGACTGCCAAGATTCCAAGACCCCCCCATAGACCAACAAGGCGGGGGTGGGTTCCTCCTTCCTGGATCGCGCGAGAAAGAAGAAGCGGAGGACAGTGAAAGTGAATTTCGTTGCTCCGTGACGACACCAGGGTCATTGTTTGTGAGTGATCAATTACAATGATCACCTTTTAGTTGCGGGGAACTATTGTTCTTTCATTCCCAAATATTTGCCCATAATATATATACGATGTCACTGTCCATGCCCCTCCCGCAGGTGAGGTGTCTGATCGCCTCTTTCCGACACCACCTACCCATATGCCCTGCAATACGAATAACCCCCAAAAAGACTTTTATAACTATACCAAATCTTTTATTCTCCATTCATTGCTTCATATTCGCAATACTTTCCCTATATTGAGTATAATACAATAATTGATACAATAATTTACCATTAGGGAGCCTACTTTGTAATAGGAATGTGGAATTGACCAGAAATGAGCAAGAACCTTTTTCTAGTCTGACCCCCCGTAAGTATAATAATAACTACAAAATTATTACAAAATATGCATAAGAGTAACAACTGAGGAAAAGTGAAATAGGTAGAAGTTACAAATAGGAGAAGTAGGGAGAGTGAAAATACGATATTCAGCCCAACCACACAACTCCCATTGCACACCAGCTATAGAATAGAATTGACTAATGGTCTTCTTGTTTCGAAAAAGTGGACCACTAATGTGAAGTTTGCAAATTGAAACTCTAGTAACGGGGGGGGGGGATTGAAACATGGCTCAAAGGGGACACAATACCCACCCAAAAGGCTTTGTACACGTCCACATGCAATGTGCCAACGAGCTGTCGTTTTCTTCGCTAATGGCATGTTAATTTTTGCATAATTTTCCCAAGATGTTTGTCAGTGTAATAAAGTGTGCCGCTCAGTCAATTCTTGCAAATGTGACAATGACCCAAAATCTTATATAATCATTTTTTTCTTCGGATTTTGACCATTGGGATGGAGAACATGTGTCAATATACAAAACCCCGGAATGTATAGGACAAAATTGCCCCCACGCTACATTAGAGTACACAGGGAAAAGGGAAAAGGATTGTGACATCAGCGGATCTATGCAAGGAAGGAACCCCATTGCCTTGGATGAATATGGGTTTCCTTGCCTGAAAGATAATTGGATTTGCCTAATTTAGTAGCGCTGTGAGTTCAAAGTCTATACAAGCTTTCTGGTGTGCACTGGGCAAGGCACTCTTGCTTCATGCCCCATTAAATTGGGAATGTGAAAATCGGAATGTGGAAAACTGTAAAGCGCTTTGAGCAAGCCATCGACATAGAGAAGTGCTGTAAAACACTCTGATATTATCATTATAAAAATTCATAAACTAAGTAGTGCTCACTGATGTCAACAAATCAAGAAGAAAGAAAATCATACTTATACTTATGAAAATACCCATACATTTGCTCACCCTGTCGGTACATCCTGCAGACGTGCAATGTGTAGAATAAATGAGACAGGTCTTATTTGCGAGTGTATAATAGACAGGATATATCGCATCTTCAAAACGACCCCAGCTGTACCTTTAAATTGATCGGATCAAAGGTGGATCACCTCGACCAAGTTTGTGGACATTCAATAACCTACTAAAAAAATTGCTAAATTATGCAAATAAAACAACTTAAATGACCGCCAGCGAACCCTACCCTCACTTTAAAATTTCTCAGGAACCATGGTAGTCAATCCACCAAGTCGTGGAAAATCCACCAACTGAAAAAAAATTCGCATAAATTATGAAATTAGGACCGTTGTATTAGCATCCTTTAGGCTGAATTCAATCAGTTATCCTACCTGTCATCCAGGTCCTACAGACTAACAACACCTACTGTAGCACCTACGGTTGCTTGCGTAATCTTCTACGAGCTAAACAATAATTTACAGAAAATAAGCTGATACCCAATTTATTAAGAACGTTGCTGACCGAAAATCCAATCAGAGCGTGACACCCCACCACGGTGCTACACACAAAAATTCGTCATAACGGCCTTCACGTTGTGAGAAATCTTGCTAACGAGAAAGTGTGACACACACCACACACACACACGCCCGCATAGTGACAGACTAAGTCTCTTCCTGAGTTTGCATTAAGGCGAGACAAAAACCAGGGGTGTTCGGAAAGTTCAAAGAATATGCAAAGCCCTTATTGGAGCAAGTCACCTGCGGTCAATCCACCATTGTACCATCCAGGGGGAACAGATAATTAATTTTCTTCAAGGCCGCCACAGGCTACCTTTTCCACATGGAGCTAGTCGACTCCAAGAGCCGTCTACATGCTGGCCCCAAGTCCATGGGCTGATCAGCAAGTACGTCACAGCACCTCTGTGGAGAATCCTCGACGATAACAGGGAAGATGGAATGCTAATATCGCCCATGAGGAACCAGTACATGATGATTTGGAACATGAACACCCTGTAAAACAACCACAAAATGAAGAATTCGTAACACCAGTGCGGGACGTTACACGAGAGGCAGGAAAAGAACGTCACGAGCGTGTGAGGAACAAGGAATTGTGAAGTGATCAGAAATATGGCCAAGGCCATAACAGGGACACATCCACGCCACTCTGCAAGGACGATTAAAGGAGAAGAAGAATTTTGCAGCATCGCCAACAGAAATACACCATGGCTCTAAAGAAGATTTCATAGCGGTCCTGCTAGGCGGTCTAGACGGTACTGGGCAAGAAGACCCGCTTGGGACAACGGAGGAAGGGGAAAACAGAGAAGGACACCACGGCTTGGTGGCACCAGAGATAATAGGGTAAGAATTGGCCCCCTAGTGCATCTACTGATGTATTACTCATACGGATATCTGATCCATTGGTAAAAAGCAAGTTCAACGTAACAATGACACATTGAGACAATAAGAAAGCTCTGTAAGAGAGCGCCTGCGAAGAGACCCTCTTATGCTTCGTAATAAAGGAATTTGGGGGTCAGCCAGAAGTAGGCTGTTAACGGAACGTACCGTATGGTCTGCGTAGTCTTACCATGGAGGTTAAAAACCTTTTCGTGCGTGAAGGAGGAGGGTTGTTGCGTGGTTAAGGGGGGGGTAATTACTTTACGGTCGGCGGGTCTACTGCTCGCAGCAGGTTGGCTGTCATGGGATCTCCATCTAACTGTGTGTTGCCAGCCGTACACAGCCTACGGGGTATCGTTGTGAGCGAATTTGACCAATTTCACCAATTCTATACAGATGCGAGATGGAAGTAACAGATGCGAAAGTTATACAGCTGCAAAAGGATACAGCGCGAGTTTGTTACTATATGTCAGTGTAATCCCTCTGATATAGATGGGGAACAGGGAGTAGACGGTTTCGGATATAAACAGTACAAAGCTGCGAATCTTATTATCCAGCTGCGAGTGTATACTACAGCTGCGAATCCCTAGCCTGGATATAGATGGGAAAGCAGCGATGTTACATTAGCCTTAGCAGGGCACCAGGGAGTACAGAGGACTCTTCCTCGAGTGAGAGAGGTTTTTTTTTTTTTTTATGGTATGGCATGTCTGAAGAGGTCCGCCAGTACATGTGACTGTGGGACCTGCAACCGTGGCGAGAAAGCCAGCGGAAGGCGAAGTATCCCTTGTGGAGTATACTCCGGTGTACTGATGGAGCGAGTGCACATCGGTTCAAATAGGTCCCTTCCCGAGAGCGACGTCGGAATGAACCACATAGTCAACGGTTTACCAGTTCATGAAATAGGTGGAAAGCCATCAGCTCGTCGAAGACAGCAGAGGTAGCGACTTGAAAATGACCCAAATGACAGGAAAGTCTGCTTTTTGTTGCAAAATTATAAGCTCTGATGTTCTGCCTAATGATACATATTCCACGAAAAAACACAGAAGCAAGTGTTTTTTAAGTCTAATGCATCCTCTCCTATCATGACCTTTTCCGGACAGAGTCTCAGTATATGCCTCCTTTTAAAATTGCTCAAAATCTAAGGAAGTGACTTAATCTTAATAAAACCCCCTGGCAGAAATTATGAGATCATCCATCCAAAGTGTCTAAAATGGTAAGAAATTAAATAATATAAGATGGATTACGTCAGTTGGATAAGATTTCTCCGTGCACTGTGACTCAAATTTTGTGTGTGGGGGGTCCTACGCTAAACCTGTCATGTGTTTGTGTGAATCAGAGTCCTATGTGGAGAATCCTGAGGACAACGAGTTCCCCATCGAACTGCCACAGCTGTAAGGACAATTCTTCTGTGAATGGGAAGAAGCGAACTGGAAATCCGTCTTCCTTCTGGAGGAAGTTGCCTATACGTACATGCTGAAGAATCCAAGAGATGCTGCCATGGAGTCATCATATCGCTGCAGCTGTAGATGGCATATCCAGACCATGCTAGCTGTCATCTTTCCCCCACTTTTACTAATTAGAAAGCAAAACCCGACATTGGGGCACAACCTACTCAGCTATCTCAGATATGCAAAAGCCAGCGTGGTAAAACCATCAAGTGTCCAGAGACGAGTATTTGCTTCTCGACCTTGCTGAAGAGAAGGACCAAGTGCCAACAATCAATACGAATAAAGCAACCATTCATGTTCTGACTTGAAACGAACCAGTGAGGGGCTCCAGGGAAAAGTCAGAAGAAAGTGCAGCAGTTCATGGCCGGGCCAGAAAAGAGGCAAGATCCCCACAAGAAACTACCAAGAATGCCTTCAACACCATCTATGGGGAAAAGATGGCAATAACAAGAAGCGCCGGAGAAAACTCGGCGAAAGGAAGCAACAAAGGCTCATTGAATGCAGAGATACACACAAGAGATTAAACCCTATGGTCTGTGGCAGGAGCGGAAGAAGTGGAAGACCATCTTAATTATCCCACCATAAAAAGCACAGCTCCGCGTACGCAGATGTCCTCAAACAAAAGGCAAACAACACATAACAGTTCAGTAGGAGGTTGGGGATGGAAGCAAGCGCCAGCAAAACAATCACACCCCAAACAGCTAGAGGTGCTGCTAGCGCGCAGTAACCGAATTCTTCACCGTTTCGGAATGCCATAATTGCATTCAGGACCAGGGGCGCAACGTTGAGAGTCTGACCTGTTCGTAGCCTTTGTAAGGGTTGCAGATCCACAGACTCGTATAACCCTGTACAGCCAAGTTACTATAACCGATATTTCCAGGTACAGCTGAATCACTAAGTAACGTTGATATACCTCAGAAGTATTTTATTCAGAACCTAGGCTTAGGCCTATTAATCTCATGGGCCTATATCCTATAAATTATAACCACTTCAAATGTTAACAATGCCGACATAGGTCAGCACATACGATACAATCATTACATCATAGGCCTAATAGACATCATTACGTGCATACTTTACTGTGTGTACCAGTTGCGCGAATCCACACGCGAGAAACCTATATAAATGTATATCTGATGAATGTACAATGTACCTTTAGAAATTGTTGTTGTTTTTTTTATTGTTCACAGTTGTGAACTGTTGCAACGGCACCGTATTTATATATGCGACCCAGCTGGCTATTTTTTACAGCAATTAAACGAGGCCTAGGCCAAGCCTCTGCAATGTTAATGGTGGACCTTTTCAACGCCGGAGGGAGCGCTAGTCCACTCGAGCGTCGGAATGGGAAGATTCACTGAACCCGGCAAAATGTTTAGACTGGGTAAGTTGTCTCATTTTCCACAATCCGTATCGTATGGATTGATCATGCGTCCCCCCACCCATAGTTTATAACGTTGTCCATCATCATTGTCATTCCAGGGGAATTGATCACTTCACTTCAGGAAACCATTCAACTCCAGGATATGACCATTTTCTCGAAAACTGCAGGAGTGATGATTCTGGTGCCATGTGACTACTCACTGACCCAGGAAGTGACCAAGACCTTGTCCCATCGGCAGCTGCAGTGGCAAGCCGACCTTGGAAACCGCCCCTGTTTGGTGGACCTGCATGGACGGGTTCACTGATCTGATTATAAATTAGAGAAAATGGTTTGTCCTAATGTAGGGGGGGGGGGGGGGGGCAGACACGTTGTGGAGGTTGGTTAATACGATAGGTACCATTGAAAAGACCTGGCATTGACTGGCCTCTCCCCTCGAGACACAGGTGGGAGAAGCTGTGAATGATTCAATTTTTTTCTGCAGCTATAGCAAGGAGGTTGAAGTCTGCCGAAGACCATAAAGCGGAAATTGGACAGAAATGTATGACACACGGCCGGGGATCTACAAGTGAGGGCGTCAGCTGAAGGCACGAGAGAAGAAGAGCAAAGCAGTGATCCCCGATAGCGAAGATTCTGACAGCGATCAAGAATAGTATGAGCCAAACCTTATAGAAGTTCTGCAATGGAAACTCAAGCCTCAAGATTCTAAAAAGAAATTTTGGTTGGAGATTCTTCCCTTTCACCTTCAGCTGAAGGCACGAGAGAAGAAGAGCAAAGCAGTGATCTCCGATAGTGAAGACTAAAGCGCTCAAGAACATAGTATAAGCAACCGTATAAGACAGTAGGTCTTGCAATGAGAACTCAATCCACATAGATTCTAACCAGACATTTGGCGATTACTTCCCTCCCCTCAGCTGAGGAACGAGAGAAGAGAAGAAGAGCAAAGCAGTGATCCCCGATAGCGAAGATTCTGACAGCGATCAAGAATAGTATAGCAACAACCTTATAGACAGTTCTTGCATGGAACTCAACTCCTCATAGATTCTAAACACATTTTGAGATTTCTTCCCTCACCTTAATTCAGCTGAAGGCACAAGAGAAGATAGCACAGCATGATCTCCGATAGTGAAGACTAAAGCGATCAAGAACAGAGTATAGCAACCTTATAGACAGCTATGTTTCTTGCCATGGAACTCAACTCCACATAGATTCTAAACATACATTTTGAGATTTCTTCCCTCACCTTCAGCTGAAGGCACGAGAGAAGAAGAGCAAAGCAGTGATCCCCGATAGCGAAGATTCTGACAGCGATCAAGAATAGTATACAACCTAGCTTATAGACATGTTCTTGCCATGGAACCAACTCGACTCCTCAGATTTTTTCCTCACCTTATCACAGTAAACATGAGTTTTGAACGCCTTGTTTTTACTCTTGCAATGTTCTAAGCTAAAGAATCATAAATACTGCGGAGTATTGAATTAACTCCAACATAGAATTTGGCTTATTCCTTACATTATTCATGCATATTTTCTTGCCTTTATTCTTGCCTTTCTCTTGCAAAAGCTCTTACATCATCCATACATAATTTTACGGCCAGTTTGGTATGGGCATGGCCCAGTGGAGAGCGATATAAGCGCACTTATGGATGCGGGTGGCGATGCGTAGTAGAGAGCAGCGAACACTGGGACACCTGGTGCCCCCAACTGGTTGGAGCATTGCCCCAACTGGTGGCGCTATTAGGGCAACGCAACCGCAGTATGGGTAGTACACCGCAAACCTCCTGATGTTGGGAAGGAAGAGATCACACTCCCCGCAGATTCCTGACTTTGGGTCCTGCCAACCTGTTTCAAGCTCAAGGATTGGAAGACTATGTCAGCCAGCTTAACACAAGCAACAGGCACGATGCCCAACACTACCACAAACCCAAGCAAGCTGGAAACGAGCTCAGACGCCGCATGAAGCTTTAACTACGCATACTGGAAAGCTACTATCAAGAAGGTAACCCCTTACCTTTTACTTTTAAGAGTAGCAGATGAAGAACAAGGTGCTCACCTGAACCACCTCAGTCCGCCATTAGGGCGTAGGAATGACAATCACTGACATCTGTTAGGTCCGCCTGAACCCAACCTCCACTTTTAAGCTGAGTGGGATTTAGCAGGGGCTGACATCCTTTCCCTCCACCCCCCCCCCCCCCCCACCGAGTTTCTCAGTGAGGGAGGACACAATGCCTGTTTGACAACAATGGATTTTTGCGGGTGAACAGTCATAGGCCAGCAGCATTGTCTCCAGCCCTAGCTAAGAAGTGGGGAACAAAGCATGTTGAAGATGTTTACCGATTCTGTGGCTACTGTGAAGGGCATTATTTATTCAATGATATGCCAGTAAGATGATGATGGCTCCTTCGCTTATTAATATATTCCAATGATGCATGTTTTGGGCTGTTCAGTGGAGTATACTGTAGGCAGTGTAAGAAAGATAAGTTAACCCAAAACTTTCCACCAATCTCTCCGTGAACGTCGTCATGGTGGTTGGGACGCCAGATCTCGCTCCTCGGTCAATGACCCGATTTCTTTCACTGAGTGTGATTTGGACAAAGGCCCTGTTTCGAGGAAAAATGCACCCTCAATTACCATATTCCAAAACAGAACGTTTTGAGAATTGTGCTGTGTCTGTTACTACTACTTACTCTCATGCATCCATCTCTTACATGCATGCATTGACTGTTGTTATCGTTTTTTTTTTATTATATTTTTAATATTTTAGCTCAAAGGTTAGTGGAAAGATCACATTCACCAAAAGGTACAGTAGTTCACAAGACTTCAGGTAAGTGGTGATAGTTTTTTTTAGGAGTTTTGGGGTATAGTCAAAGCGTGAAGTAACTGCCCTCCAGTAAATGGACCCAATAATGATTATCACACTACCTATTCTAAACACATTTCTGCACCAACAGCAGTACTATTCCTAACCCAGACCATTATTGGTAATTCTGTGATCACATATTGATTATATGGCAATGTTCAGTATGGAGATTCATTTGATGTTCATGCTTACGATAACATCAATTTTGGTGAATAATGTTGATAATCTCACGAAAACTACTTAAAGAAGAGTTTAATTGCTTCCTATTCAAAAACCAGAAAGACCAAAAAGGCCTTAGTGATTCCTTGCCACTGGGAAAAGGGGAAATTGTGCAAGCTCATTGATATGCAGGATATGACTTTCTCACTAGATATTTCCCAGTTTTCACAACCAATTGACACCAATTCGACAAAACAGTAGGGTCCTGTACCTCTCTGATGAGACGACTTACACACTAAATTTCAACTTGATCAGATCAAGGCATTCTGGACTTAATCCTGTTTGCCGTCTGACCTGACCCCCAACAAATAGGTCTTGTATCCCCACATAAGAAGAAAACTACACCACCAAACTCAGCTTCATCCGACCGGACTGTTCTAGAACTTATCGTGTGTTTACAAAGGTTTCCAGACTTCCTGGTGACCTCAGATGACATTTGGGACCTGCCCCAAAACAATAGGGATCATGTACTAAAAATATGGGGGCACACACATACAAGTAGGAGCTTCATCCATGGCAGGTGGGGTTGAGTTAGGTTGTTTACAAGCCAAAATTGGACAAAACATCAATTTTGAACAATTCAAATTTCTCTCAAAAAGGTCCCCCACAAAAAACAAACACCAACAAATAATAGGATTATTGCCCCCATAGAAAAGATACACACCAAAGTTACCGCTTGTCGGAACCAAGTTTTGAACTTAGCGTGTTTTACAATGATTCAGACTGTGACTTCTTGGTGACCTAGATGACATTTGACCTGACCCCAAAACCATAGGGATCATTTACTAAATATGGGGAACACACATAAAACCAAGTATGAGCTTCATCATGCAGGTGGTCGAGTTAGGTTGTTACAAGCCAAAAGGACCAAAATATCAATTTTGCTATTTCCCAATTTCTCCCAAAAATGACCCAATCAACACCCAAAACCTAGGTCTTGTACTCCCCATAAAAAAAGCTACACACCAAATTTCAGCTGATTAGAAACCAACTGTTCTGGACTTATCGTGTTTAAAAGGAGTTTCAGACTTTGACCTATGGGGACCTCAGATGACCTTTGACATGACCCCAAAACAATAGGGAGCATGTACTCAGCATGGGAAACACACATAATAAGTAATGAGCTCAATCCATCAGGTGGGGTTGAGTTTATTGTTTTTACAATCCCCAAAAATTGGCCAAAATATCAATTTTTGAACATTTCCTAATTTCTTTTTCTCCCCAAATTACCTCAATCAACACCCAAACCAGTAGGGTTCCTGTACTCTTATTCTCCCCATAAAAGCTACACACACCAATTGTCAGCTTGATCGGACCAACTGTTTTGGGGACTTATCATGTTTAACAATGATTTCAGACTTGACCTCTGGTGACCTTCAGATGAAACCTTTTGACCTTACCCCACAACCAAGGGATCATGCACTCATCAATGGGGAACACACATAATAATATGAGCTCACTCCATCCATTTATGGGGGTTGAGGTAGTGTTTTACAACAAAGACCAAATTGGCCAAAATATCAATTTTTTTACTATTTCCTAATTTCCTCCAAAAATGACCCTCAATCAACAACCCAAACCAGTATGGTTCTTGTACTCCCCATAAGAAAGGTAAACACAACCAAATTTCAGCTTGATCGGACCAACTGTTCATACCAAGTATGAGCTCAATCCCTTTCAGGTGGGGTCGACTTATGGTTTTTACAAGCAAAGCATCAACACACATACACACCCCACATACATACACACGCACCAACACACCCACACACAATTACACACACATACGACATGACTACATAGATTCGTCGACTTTTGTCAAGGAATCAAAAATAGTGTGCTTGAGCTGATTGGTTAATTACTAAATCTGTCGGGGGTGAAACGAAAAGTCAATTTTGCCTAGCACAAAAAAATTTCACCAATTGTCAAATCCATGGATGTGATGTTCGTACGGTGTCAATTATGATCCCAAGTATACAACATTTAGTGCAAGTCCAATGCACAGATGGTTTCCAATGATTTAGGGCAAAATTAGGGTGAGGAGGTCCCTGACATTACAACCAGAAAAAAAAGTATCTCACCTACATATGCTACTCTTGCTATGTTTGGCTTTATTTTTCCCCATGCATGCTTTGATGACATGAACTCGCTTTTCTTTCCAATGTTCTTACAATTTTTTCACTCGTTTCCTGATGTTGAAAGTCTTTGAAATTGTAGATTTCAGATTTTGGCACAGTGAAAGGAATCTTTTCCGTCTGGAAATTTGCTAAATGTGACGCGATATGATCAAGCTTTGATACATTTTAGATTTTGGTCTTCAGTGAATGACAAAGCGTTCCACTTGTTTTCCCCGTACATATGTAGCAACTGGTTTGGCTTGGGGACATTTAATGATTCTACCAGGTTTGTCGACAGCGCACTCAACAAAGACATCTTTTATTATAACCCCTTTACCCACTTGACACAGGCCTCGCCCACACTGGTGCTTGTGATTGTAGACATAAATCCAAGAAAATTTTAGTGCTGGACTCTGCCAGTAGGAATTCTACGGCAGCTGGACTCATTCGATTACGTATTTTTTTTTATCTCATAGGGCGGCATCCCAGTGGCCAGACCCCCTCGATCACAGGACTGGACCTATACAAGTTTTCCTGATGCCCCTCAACAATCAAATATCTACTATTGCGGATTTACGGGTCATATAAATAGCTATTTCTGTAATAACAGGTTCAAATCTGGGATGGGTGTCGAACCAAGCTCGTCGGCGATGGGTTGAACTTCACGTCCTAACGCTCATACAAACTTCCACAACGGGTACTAAATCCAACAAGAAGAATGCCGTTCTGTACGAGCACGCGTCACAACCACCTCAATCAATCAGAACAAATGATTCGAGAATGCCATCAACCTGAGCCATTGGGGACATCGATAGTTCCCTTGTTAGTAACATGGGATTGGATGAGACTTGGGTCGTTTTGTGCACTGCCTAGGGGTGTATAAATAACGAACACGTGGATCGCAATGCCTATGCGTTCCCGTGTTGTATCTGGTATCAACCGAATTGTATAACCAATTTCGCGACAGCGAAGCCTCCATGATACTATCCACTGTGAGATGCGTGCCATAAGGAACTCAAATCGGTGGTGGCCTAGATGATACGTTTATACGCGTACCATTACGCTTCCCGATGATGTGCTGGAGTTGATCATAACGACGGCAGTTGCTCTTCACCCCAGTATAAGACAGAACCTATGACTTGTAAGCTGTTTTTTTCAAGATGGTGGTTGACAAATTAATTAGTTCAGAACATCAATGTGATCACCAAGCAATAAACGTCGGAAGGTGCATTCACTCGCTGTCCCCCTTTACCGATCGTGGGAATCCTGGCGAGATGGCACCTCGAAATCCACTGGAGATAAGGTGTTTAATAATAGTACTGGTGAGATTCCCCCCCCCCCCCCGCCACCATAAATAAATGTAAATATGGTAGGAAACTTGTGGTCAGTTGTATCCATGATTTAGTTTTAAAAGGGCACATGGTTGTCTCAAGTAGGATGCCGCCCAAATAGTGACAATCCACGTTTCCTTTCCTATATAATTTTTTGTTCTAGTTGTGGATTTGGTCATCAATATTCACCACCACAGTACGTATAAATCACGTCCCACGAATCCGTCCCCCAAAAACAAATTCTGCAACTTCTCTAGAGATACGATTTGTTGTCTCTAACTACTGAAATTGATGGGTGGAGTGAGAGAACAACAATGCATGGAATGCTTCTAAAACAGCAAAATTCACCACTGCCACTTTTACAGCGTGTGATTATTAGGTTTTATCAAATTCAATGAAGTAAAGGAACGAAGATATGTCTCACATAGTGAAGGGGAAGACGACACAAAAGAGCAGCCAGCGAGCCATTCCGGAAAACTCCACCCGCCTAAAACGAGAAGGTGTATTCATTCACACAATGCCAGCAAGGAAGGCCGGGGCCTATGATAAGCAGAAGCAGGCATGTTTTGCGGGCATTTGGTCCAAGTCCTCATTGCCAGGCACATACTGGCGGTTCATAGCAATGAACGGGAAGTTGCTGCTATACGGGCATTCGATGATAAACAGGAGAGGAGGAAGCGACTTGACCTGTTGCGTAATTGGGGGAACTACCTCCACAACATGCCGGCTATTGAGTCATGGCGAAATAATCCTAATGCTGCGACCACCCAAGTCCCAAGATGTGGATGCAGCGACTAGGGCATGCCCAAAGTGCCTGGGATATGTCCGTCTCAGCGACCTGTGGAGGCATACGCACCACCGCTTTGTTGGCAGGAAGGACGTGCCAGGCTCAGCTAGGAAGGGGGACCTCATTTTGGAGTCTGACATCCTTGGCAACAGTGGAAATATGCATGGCGCCAGCGAGGATTCGAGAACTTTCGTGCTCGCCACCATGTGCATGAATGACACTTCCAGAATTGTCAAAAGTGACCCCACTATTCTGAAACTTTTGGCTTAGGAAAGTTGGCGGTCAACTTAAGTCACTTACATCGAATGGGATGTTGTTGGCAGGACGGGAGTGAAGGAGCTCAGAAAGATTCGCCCTGGGAATGAAAGTATGGAAGATTTTCTCATGCCACAGTGCTTTGACGATGTCTGCAAAGCAGCCAAGATACTGGCAGTGGAGGAAGTGTCATGTCTTGGAAATGCCACTTTCAAGAAGCCCAGCACCATCATCAAGTCTGGCCATGACATCAAAAAGTTGGCAACAATCAAGCTATGTAATGCATTGAGGAGAGGGGATGAAAGGCAGGAGGAAGAAGCTCACCTTGCACGAGAAGGAGTGGGGACTCAAGATGTCCTCCGCAGCACTGAGCACCCTGAGAGAACGCCGTTTCAATAAGGATGACAGCCTGCCTCAGACAGCGGATCTAACCTTCAAAAATTGCATAAACCATGCAAATTAAACACATTAAATGACCTCCAGTAACCCAGACTTCACTTTCAAATTTCTCGGGAAACAATGGTCGACCACATCCACCAAGTTTCGTGAGAATCGACAAAGTATAGTGATTAAATTGAACTTACATGGAAGTAGTGACGACCTCTAAATGACGGCACGGAGCTAGTCCTCACCAAATGGCAAGACGATCATCCCACGCAGAGCCATGACCAGTGCTGACGGACCTACCACACGGGACAAAGCCACTCCCGGTCTTACTGACCCAGGCTATACGCCAGTCACCGGCCCAATACACAGGCCTCTGCTTCTTGCAGCCGCCGAACTGCTCATGACAGTACGGACATTCAGAGCGAAGTGCTACTCCATTACGCCCCGAAATTTATCGAACACGCTGCCACGTCCTAAAACAATACCGAATTCTATAGCCTCCTATTGTGTTCAGTGAAGCAAAACGTCGCTGTATTGTATCACTTTGCGTATAGCGTCTCGCCCAGACTCGCTAATTAATTGATAAACAATAAACTATTACGTAATCTCATGCTATGCAAAACATCACGCAACTCTTCCTGACCTGAAAATGACCCATGACTACTAGTAAACCACTGACGTCACATCTGCTCAGACGTCACACCAGACTTGATAATGCTGTCCAAAATTTAATCAGATCGTGTACACCAACCCGGTGCTACACACAAAATTTTGTCAGTCGGCCTCACGGTTATAGAAATCCTGCTCAGGGAATTGACACACACAGCAAGGTGACCACTATGTCGCTTCTGAATTTCATTCAGGCAAGGACAAAAAGGCGATTCCCCAGTTCAGGGATCAAGTGAAAAGATTTTAGCATGTAGCTTTATGCATAGCCATTACTGTTTTTAAATCAGTGTGATTAAGGGGATCACCTCAACAATTAACAATTTCTCCACCATAATGCCATTTGTTGAACTGCAGGTTACGTAGTAATTCAGGAACCATCTAAACAACTTCTTACCCTGTCTGTTTCACATTCCATGCATGTATTTGAGGCTATATGTCAGTGGTTGGTAATTGCTTAGTCAGGATTATTTCTTTCAAATTGCAGGTTGAACCTCTCCTTTTATCGTAGTTTGTTGTCTTCCTCGCGTCAAATGCGTTCTGTAACGGGTCTCCGTCAGTCAGGCTAGAGTGAATTGCGCCACCACCCCCTCACAGCATGGCTCCCGTCAACTTAGAGCTACAGGTCAGTCAACTCTCTTGACTTGCAATGAATTTGCTAATTCCATCAATGCTCGTTCCCAGGTTGATGGAATCCTGTTTGACTTCGAGTAGGCCTCTGACAAAAAACCAAACCTTATGGAATTAGCTGGTAGCCTCTCTGGGCACAACCTTGCCAATGTAAACTCCCACCCATACTTGGTGTCTCTCGGCTCGACCTACATTCGCCAAAGTTGCTGCTAAATTTCCTCTCGAGAAATTTCTACAATTGCCCAGCTCATGTTGAAGAGGCTGCCTACAAAATCTGTGCATCCCCACCTTGGGTATGCCTCTCATGTCTAGTCACCCCAAAACAGTTACAGGCAAAAGGAAATTAGAAAATGTTCAATCTAGAGCTGGCAGGTTTGTCACTAGATGCTTCAAGCATACCAAAAGTATCACTCATATACTGTAATTGAATGGAGGTCGCTGGAGCCACAGAAGAAATGCTGTTGACTTGCTTACCTGCCCAAAATGCGCAACAAACTCGGAAATCCCGACACAAGACATTTTCATCCAAAAAAACAGTGGTACTAGGTTCCAGCACTCAGCCTTTCCAAACCATTGCTCGCTGTGTTGGGGCCTTGAGATTTTCCAAGGACCATTGCGAAATGGAACAAGCTCTCTCAAATAGGCTGGGAACATTTGGCTTAGGAAAGTTGGCAGTCAACCTAAGTCACTTGCATCAAGTAGGATGTTGTTGGCAGGACGGCTAGTGAAGGAGCTCAGAAAGATTCGCCCTAGGAATATAAGTATATATGGAAGATTTTCTCATGCTTCACTAGTGTTTGACGCTGTCTGCAAAGCAGCCAAAGATACTGGCAGTGGAGGAAGTGTCATCTCTTGGAAATGCCACTTTCAAGAAGCCCAGCACCATCATCAAGTCAGGCCATGACATAAAGTTGGCAACAATCAGGCTATGTAATGCATTGAGGAGAGGGATGAAAAGGCAAGGAGAAAGAAGCAAGGGATTACCTCACCTTGCACGAGAAGGAGTGGGGACTCAAGATGTCCTCTGCAGCACTGAGCACCCTGAAAGAACGCCGTTTCAATAAGGATGACGGCCTGCCCCAGACAGCATAGGGTAAATGTACACAATTTTCGGCCCGTGCGTAATTTCAGCCCCCCTCCACTAAAATGGAATGCCCCAACATGTGACCACTAGATAGTCAGAATTTTCGTATCAGGTCGTTCACAACACATATCATCAGCAATTTCAAATCCAAATACATCGAAAAAATTCAAGGATTTCAGAAGGACCAGAATCGATGCCGATTGTTCCTCGAAAGCTACACAACCTGCATAAGCATTGAATATTGTTTCACTTTTAGGTGTTTTTTTACCACAAAAATCCAGTGAAAATGACACGAGCCGTGTGACGCCATCATCGTGACAGGTACAGGAGGATTTACAGATAGAACATATCCTTAACGTGTGAGGTATGTGCTATTTTCTTTTCTTTATTTCATATTGTTCCATTGTGTTTGCATTGTGTAGGCACCCCTCCCTCTAAAGTGGTCTTGAACTGGACCAAGAAACTCCAGATGGCATACGATGGGAGCTTCCTCCAAATTCTAACCAGAAAGCTAAAAAGCTTGGTGGCTCCATAATTGCTGTTTTGCATTCGAAACTTTCAAATTCATGAAAATATACGTAATTATTGGACGCGACTACTATTATTGTGGGACTGAAACTTTCATTTACAGTAGATTGCTCTGAACACTCCTCACTTAGCTGGGCGAAGAGAACTTTGCTCATTTATTAATTTATACAATTTAGCTCATTTATCCTATTAATAGTCATTTGATTTAGTTGTTTTTTGTTAGTTTTGTAGATCAGTATTGAAGTGTCTATTTCAGTGTTGTAAAGTGTCAACTCGGTAACACCCTGGAAGCTTTATCACATCATTTTAGTGGGGTGTCCGTTGCGTTTCCCATAGATCACTTTTTTTCCCGGTCTTAGTCTCATTCCCTGGTCACTGTATCTTTGTTCGACTACAGTCGCTGAAACGAAGGCCGACAAAGCTGCCTTGAGTATCGCTTTCGATCTATCAGAAGGTTAGTTATTTTTTCTTATTTGGTTTTTTTATTAGTTTTGTTGATTAGTTTCTTACTTAGGTTTCTTTTTTCTTTTGCAGGTGAAGACTGTGCCAGCCGAGTGGCGGAACCTGAATCAAGATCTCCATCCAGCGGTGTTTGTGGGCTATCTGCAGCGGAATCCCCTCCATCCCTTTCGCTCGGTGCTAGCGCCCTCTACCGTCGTAGACGGAGGAAGAGAAAGCAGGAGAGTGTCAGTTCTTCAAGAAGAATAGAAGATTGTTTACGGGCAGTTGGAGATAGTGCAGGCTCGACGTGCCCAAGTTACCCAAGAATTCGAGAACTACAAGAAGAAGTCAGAGGCGTTGTTACAAGCGGGTGGGTCGAATCCCGACCTAGTGGATCTCCAAGCCGAAAAGATCATATTCTATATGAACTGGACCATCTCCAAAACGAAAGAGATGAACTAAAATCCGAACTGGATCGTGCCCTCTCGCTCAATCGTGACCTGGAAGGTCAACTCCGCCAGGTCAAGAAAAGACCATATGAGCACGATCGAGCTATCTCCCGTAAGCTCGATAATATCGATGTGTCGTAAAGGCGAAGATCGCTGAGAACCATAATCTTAAACGTCGTGTCGCCGAGTTGGAAACTGGACGTGTGCGAAGCAGAACAAGTCTCTTCGCAAAACTATTGATTGGCTGCGACGACAGATTCCATCTACTTCTACTCCGACGAAATCTTGCTCTCCTGTCTCTGATTTGCTAGATCAGGAGGGATACTTGAAGGATGGAACCCCAGAAGCCAGAAGAGGGGGGGGGGGATCCGCCGATGATGAATTAGCGACGCCTAGTTGGATGCTATCGATGTGATGGAAGAAGAGTTAGCAGTCACGAAGCAGTTGGCTGAAGAGTACCATGTTCAAGTTAATGAATTGAAAAAGTTAATTCGTACATGTATTCTTGCGATTATGACTGTTAGTAAATTTGCAAGATGTTTGGTAGAAATGTAGTGCCTCAGAAAAGTATCATTTTATAAGAGCAGAGCACGCAAATAAAGCACTTGTGCTGTTTTTTCAATAAATGCTTTGCTTTTGCTTTTCTAATAAATGATAAAGTTTGTGGCGCATTGACTTAACCCTAGAGTTAGGGTTAGGGTTAGGGTTATGGGTGCTCCATGTGCGCGCTCTGAGTCGTATTTATCGGCCAGGGTTTTAGTGCGGAGTAGCAACCCTAACCCTAACCCTAACCTAGGGTTAAGGTCAATGTGCCACTACAAAAAATATTCGGGTGAGGGGTAGGGTTAGGGTTAGGGCTAAGTGCTTCGGTTGCGCGTTTGCTTTAGGAGGATTTTCTAAAAGCTTTTTTAAAGCACCCAAGTGCTCATATGCGGCTCTGCTTTATTAAAATACAGGAGTTTTTTAAAGCAAAAATAAACATATATACAACATCACCACACATCTTGCAACTTTACAATTGTTTCAGGTAGGGTAGGGTCGGGTTTATCCGCTCATATGCGCGCTCTGAGTCGTATTTTTAAGGGAGGGTTAGGGTTAGGGTTAGGGTTAGGGTTAGGGTTGGGGTTAATGATAGCTGAGGGCCTAGGGAGCGGGGTTAACATTAATGAAGCACAATCTCGTATGCAGGCATCAGATTGTGCAAAATCAATGTTAACCCCTAACCCTAACCCTAACCCTAACCCTAGCCCCTAACCCTAGCCCCTAACCCTAACCCCTAACCCCTAATCCTAACCCCTAACCTAACCCCTAACCCTAACCCCTTCCCCAACCCTTACCCCTAACCTAACCCCTAACCCTAACCCTAGGGTTAACTTTTGCCGCGTATTAATTTCCCGCCAATTGTTAATAGAGTCTTTGTCCTCTACTGCGTAAACAGATCAATAAAATTATTGACCCTTAATACTAATATAATAATCCGCCCTCCCAGTTTGATTTATAACAATACGTGCAGTATTGATTTCAGTTAGTTTATATAAATCGGACACCATGTTTCAAGGTTCACCATTTGCTGTTCTCGCTGGATTGGAGACAGAGTACTACAAGAAGGTGATCAACTGGCAACATAACCAACGTAGTTGTATAACCATGCTGTTAATACTGCAATAGCTGAGCTGCTGCAAAACATACTGTTCAAATTCCTGGTCATGTTTATACAGGAACCGGTACTGGATATTGAACACGAAAATCGACCGCCCGTATCTGCCGTAGATAGTGCTGCAAGGGAACATGATTTAGCATATAATGATCCTAATGTAAAGACTGCTGACGCTGATGAACATTTAATTTTCCCATAGCAGTAGATGCTAATAATATAGAAGGACAACTAGTTACACCGCTGCCTCTCCAAGGCAAAAAACTAGTTGATCAACATTTATTTAATACGGATCCTATTTTCAGACCTAACTTAGTTCGTAAACGTCCTCATTCTGGTTCGATTTCTGAACCAGAGATTAAAGTACCCAAAATGGCGCCTAACAAACCTGGTGCGAATAGTGATGATGTTGATATGGAAGATCCTGATAGTGTGTCTGGTGGAGGTATTCTATCTGGTACACCTATTACTACTAATGCTCATCTGGGTTTCTTCCGAACTTGGGAAGTGGATGGTAATAGATTAAAATGCGGTCGTACTTTTCAACATTATAGTGATATTCTATTCTGGTGCGATTGTAGCAGAATAAGATTGTACAGAGTAGTAAGATAGTCATGCCTCGTTTAATTTAGAAAACAAGTGGTTACGTGTTCCATGGGATCGCATGTCGGCATATATAAGTCCAGCTAAGTGGCAATGGCTAAAATGAACTTTGAGAAATTAATCATTAATTCTGTCACTGTAAACATTCATGATGTTCAATTTATATGCGAGACTACACTTACCGGTGATAACGTTGGAAGAGAAGTTGAAGGACAAAATATATTTTTTTATGTAGATACTACCTGTATTTTTGGTGCTCATCATGCTGACGACAGTGAAATTAATCATAATATGACTGCACCACTGTGTGATCGTGCTGATTCCCAATTACCGACGTTAATTTAGATATTACTCATCTATTGAAACCTTTCTACAATGTATTACGTCACACTGCTAAAGAGGTGGTTTCCCAGATAGTTCAGAGAATGAAAGGAAAAGCAATAAATAATCAATGAAGCCATATACATAGTTTTGTTGTTGTACATGAATTACCAGGTATTCGATGTCAAAACTGCCACGGGATCAGTCCCAGCACAGTGGGTGCAGCAGAACCAAAGATCGACCCGTGCCGTTCGTTGGCTACCTCGAGAGAAACCCGCTACATCCCTTCAGATCGGCAATAGCGCCCTCTACGTCCGTAGATCACAGAAGAGAAGCGCGGCGAGTCTCAGCCCTGAGCGAAGAACTAGACGACGTGTATCAGCAACTCGAAGTTGTCCGAACGAAGCGTTCCCAACTGACCGAAGAGTTAGAGACATCCAGGAGGAGGAACGAAGCATTACTACAAGTACGATCGAATGACGAGATCAGAGAAGAGCTACAACAGTTGAAGGAGAATTGTGACACGTACACCTCCGAGATCACGAACCTACAGTCAGATAAGGATCAGCTAATCTACGAAGTAGATCACCTACGTGAGGAACGAGATGAGGTGAAAATAGAACTGGATCGAGCAATCTCCCTGAACCGCGAACTAGAAACCGAACTGTCTAAAATCAAGGCCGATAACATAGAGTCACGATAGATCGGATCTCGTCACTGGATAACATCCGGACGGTAGTGAAAGCGAAATAGCAGAGATACAACACTGAAGAGGCGTCTCGCTCAATACGAGACTGATGCTCCTGACCGAAAAGTGAAATCTCTGAGGAACACCATCGAATGGTTAAGAAGACAGATCCCTTCCACCTCCACGCCGAAGAGGACCGGGTGTCACCAGTATCGAGGATACGACTCTTCGTGGACGATAGACGGTATCTGAAGGATGGAGCAACCAATACGAGAGTCTCGCAGACGATGAACCTGTAGCAACGATAACTGCCGTGACGCCCAAGCCTTGCTAGAGGAAGATCACGCTAACAAAGTTTAGTGAAGAGTGACCAAGAACACTTAACAGAACTTAAAAGATTAGTTAGAGTATGTATAATAGCTATACATGAAACAATTGTAAAAGTTGCAAGGATGTGTGGTGATGTTGTATATATGTTTATTTTTGCTTTAAAAAACTCCTGTATTTTAATAAAGCAGAGCACGCATATGAAGCACTTGTGCTTTAAAAAAAGCTTTTATAAAATCCTAAAGCAAAGCGCGCAACAGAAGCACTACAGCCCTAACCCTAACCCTAACCCTAACCCTATATAATATATATAATATATGACACTTTATCCTAGCCAACAGAAAGAAGTAACCAAACTGGATAAGATCTTAATGTCAGCGAGTGTTGATCGCTAATTCGAAGTAGCAAAGTCCCGAGCACAGCTAATATACGCGGAGCATTCTATCCAGTACCTTGCGGAGACGTATTGCGTAGTATACGGTACTTCCGCACACATCGGGGCATTCGGAGAAAAGATTTATGGATTGCAAGAATCGTACTTCCATCTGGAAAGATGGTGTAAATTGCAGGGACTGGACACAAAACAGTTCTGTACTGATGTTGTTCAATGGTACAACAGATCCCAAGGTGACAGAAAGCGCAATACTATCGTGCTTTACGGGGAATCGAACGCAGGGAAATCATGGGTATGCAAACCCCTGGAGAAACTATCCAGAAATGTCGCTCGCCTATCATCAGAACGAGGGAATAAAAACTTCTCGTTCCAAGCCTTACCGAACGTCAGATGGGCCGTATTCGACGACTTCAAAGTCACGTCCGAGGATCTCGACACCTTTAAGAAGATCTTAGGCGGAGAACCAACAGACGTCGCGAAGAAGTTCTCGACTACGCAGGTCAGAGTGAATCCAATACCATGCTGGATGTCGTTAAACTACGACATACTCGCGACAGTATGTGAGACTAAAGCAGACAAGGCCGCGCTGAAGAATCGTTTTCTTCTATATCAAAAGGTTGGTAGACGTCACCTTAGGGTAATTAAATTTCTTATCATTAATTAGATATTTAAATATAACTCTTATTGTTCTTCCAGGTGAAAGCAGTCCCGCACAGTGGGGGGTGCAGGCCGAACCAAGATCTACACCCGTCCGTTTTCGTTGGCTACCTCGAGAGAAACCCGCTACATCCCTTCAGATCGGCAATAGCGCCCTCTACGTCCGTAGATCACGGAAGAGAAGCGCGGCGAGTCTCAGCCCTGAGCGAAGAACTAGACGACGTGTATCAGCAACTCGAAGTTTTAAGGGAGGGTTAGGGTTAGGGTTAGGGTTGGGGTTAATGATAGCTGAGGGTCTAGGGTTTGGGGTTAACATTAATTTTGCACAATCTGATGCCTGCATACGAGATTGCGCTTCATTAATGTTAACCCCGCTCCTAGACCCTCAGCTATCTTTAACCCTAACCCTAACCCTAGGGTTAGGGTTAGGGTTAGGGTTAGGGTTAGGGCTAAGTGCTTCGGTTGCGCGCTTTGCTTTAGGATTTTATAAAAGCTTTTTTAAAGCACAAGTGCTTTATATGCGTGCTCTGCTTTATTAAAATACAGGAGTTTTTTAAAGCAAAAATAAACATATATACAACATCACCACACATCTTGCAACTTTACAATTGTTCATGTATAGCTATTATACATACTCTAACTAATGAAGCACAATCTCGTATGTGAGCATCAGATTGCCAGGCATCAGATTGTCAAAATAATGTTAAACTCCCAAACCCTAGCCCTCATCCGATCATTAACCCCAAACCCTAACCCTAACCCTAACCCTAACCCTCGCTTAAAAATACGACTCAGAGCGCGCATATGAAGCGGATAACCCTAACCCTAACCCTAACCCTAGGGTTAACTTTTGCCGCGTATTAATTTCCCGCCAATTGTTAATAGAGTCTTTGTCCTCTACTGCGTAAACAGATCAATAAAATTATTGACCCGTATATAATCTCCCTCCCAGTTTGATTTATAACAATACGTGCAGTATTATTTCAGTTAGTTTAGTATAAAATCGACATCATGTTCAATTGTTCGCCATTTGCTGTTCTCGCTGGATTGGAGACAGAGTACTACAAGAAGGTGATCAACTGGCAACATAACCAACGTAAGTTGTATAACCATGCTGTTAATACTGCGAATAATGCTGTAGCTGCTGCAAAACATACTGTTCAAATTCCTGGTCCTTTTATACAGACCCGTACTGATATTGAACACGAAAATCGACCGCCCGTATCTGCCGTAGATAGTGCTGGGGCAAGGGAACATGATAGCATATAATATCCTAATGTAACACTCTGACTCTGATGAACTTTAATTTCCCATGCCGTAGCGCTAATAATATAGAAGGACACTAGTTAACGCTGCTCTCCAAGGCAAAAAACTAGTTGATCAACATTTATTTAATCGGATCCTATTTTCAGACCTAACTTAGTTCGTAAACGTCCTCTTCTGGTTCGATTTTTGAACCAGAAGATTAAAGTACCCAAAATGGCGCCTAACAAACCTGGTGCGAATAGTGATGATGTTGATATGGAAGTCCTGATAGGTGGTCTGGTGGAGGTATTCTATCTGGTACACCTATTACTACTAATGCTCATCTGGGTTTCTTCCGAACTTGGGAGTTGGAGGGTAATAGATTAAAAATGCGGTCCGTACTTTTCAACATTAGAGTGATATTATATCTGGTGCTATTGTAGCAGATAAGATTGTACAGAGTAGTAAGAATAGTCATGCTCGTTTAATTTAGAAAACAAGTGGTTACGTGTTCCATGGGATCGCATGTCGGCATATATAAGTCCAGCTAAGTGGCAATGGCTAAAACTTAATTATGAGAAATTAATCATTAATTCTGTCACTGTAAACATTCATGATGTTCAATTTATATGCGAGACTACACTTACCGGTGATAACGTTGGAAGAGAAGTTTAATAAAGGACAAAATATATTTTTTATGTAATACTCCCGGTATTTTGGTGCTCATCATGCTACGACAGTGAAATTATCATATATGACTGCACCACTGTGTGATCGTGCTGATTCCCAATTACCAGACGTTAATTTAGATATTACTCATCTATTGAAACCTTTCTACAATGTATTACGTCACACTGCTAAAGAGTGGTTTCCCAGAAGTTGCAGAGGAATGAACAGAAAGCAATTAATACTAATGAAGAACTTATACATAGTTTTGTGTACATGAATTACCCGGTAGATTCGATGTTCAAACTGCCACGGGATCAGAATTCTCTTATACTCAGAAAGTGAATGTAACTAAGACTTTACGTAGTTCGATGATTACTCCTATTCGTTGGAAACCGCATAATACTGATGATAATAGAAATCCTGAGATAGGAGATAAATATTTCACCACTAGACGTGTACATCAATCACCCTATGATTCTCCTGTAACACCTGTTGTAAGAGGTATCGCTGTTGATGAAACTACACATGATACTAAAAATCTTACATGGGCTGAAGGTTTCCGAGAATACGATGCACTCATGGTGGTTTAGTATGTCCGTTACCTCTAGTACTAATCAGAGCAGAACCAAACAATTACCCTGCGACTATTAAGCATTATATGAAGATGAAAATCGATTATATATTAGATATTTCCCTAGTGCCTATTTCTCACCCATCATTATATCCATTGTACATATACGAGCCATTCTATAAAACCGATAAGAGTACATTTACCTCTGCGTCCGCGCCTGATGCATCATCTATTTTAACTCTAACAAAATTACTCAAATACCTCGTGCTTTGGTGGCTGATCTCCCGCGGTAACCTCCTAACGGCTAGTGGGTACTGATTTAACGGCGGTTGGAAATAATGTTCCTTTGTATGACTGCTCAGCAGCTAATATTCGTCAAAAAGTATGGTACAACTACTACACCTCAGCCTGCAAATCATGGTGAAGTTACTGCAAACAGTATCGTAAATCCTCATTATACAGGATTTTATGGTCCATGGTCGGCCGATCAAATATAGTAAGTATGTTTTCTTTTCATTTTCAGATGGCATATATTATTAGAGACCCAAGAGACGGTCCGGTCCCTTCCGCCCGATCGCCGAACAAATTTCAATGCTAGAGATGCGATTTTTAGGAGAAAGATGTGGTATACAACAGTACTGTTTTGTGACACTATCACGTCAGAGCTCCGCAGTGAAATCGTCGAATGTACGAAGTCAAAGTTTGAACATTCACGGGATGCTGCACGACTTTGCATTGATACGTCATCCAATCCCAGTATCAGACGAGGCGCACGATGAAGTAGATTTTTGCTTTTTGCAGTATGACGACCAAAGACCACTACCACTTTGTATGGTCCGCGGAAGCTAACGCGTTAAGCCATGGGACGGTTAGATCATGGCACAACAACCTATACCGTATCGTACGCAACGATAAGAATATCGCGGACACCAAGTCAACACGCGTCAAATCAGAGAAAGTTAAATCGTCGCAATTCTTTGTGTACCTAAAGGTCCCTCCTCGCTCCGTTGATTTTGTGTTCCATGAGTCGGGTAAGGATATTACAGAGATGATGGGATCTGTCACACAGGCTGACATAGATGACATGATACATACATCGATCGAAGCACGAGAAGACTCAGCGGACGAAGCAAGTGAGCACCCTATACATTTTCTTGAAGGATTTATTCTGAAGAATAACGTGTGGAAAGTCCTCAGAAGCAACACGCTGGCTATAATTACTCGTCGGAGGAAACGGGACTAAAAGTCGGTTCTCCTGGCCATCAAGAGAGCGCTCTCAAGGGAGCCGAAATGATGCCGCCGGCGTCTCTGAGGAAAACTGGCTCGAGCTGGCATTTGTTCACCATTGACTGGCTTCTACCTGTGGAGTACGATAGCTCAGCAGGTAGAGCCTGTGCACGTTAAGCACAAGGTCCACAACGTTCTTTTCACTTGTCCAAAATGGCAAGGCGCCAGTACTTGGGATACGAACCTCCACTGGCATAGAAACTTATTCTTGCCACAGAGTGAGTGTCAGTTCTCAATATTTTGCATATGCCGATACGCCAAGCTTTCATCAGTAAATTAACACATTTCTATCATTCAATTATGGAGAATCACTACATTGCAGATTATTCTGTAGTTACCGAAGCAATCCATGACATTACCTGCAACTGATCGAGTCTTCTCGTATACAGGTTCAAGACCAGGAGACTGAGAACGACTTACACAGAGGTCCCCAGCGTGCAGGGCTATATAGGGCGGATTATGGCCCTGTCGATGCTGCCACTATCGAGACCATCCGACCACAGTTTTAAATATATGGGAGGTGGAGGCATCTACAGAACTGCTTAAGGATATTTGCCGCTACGTGGGGGACACCTGGATGGACGAGACGATGTGGGAGCGGAGTTCGTAGTGCGTATATGAGATGAGTATACGCACCAACAGCGACGTAGAAGGTATGTCTGGTTAATGCTTCTATAACGGCTATATTTTAGGAGTTGGGCAAAATTTTTGAGTGTGCTTCGTCAAATTGAAGATTTTAAAAAAATATATTAAGAATATCTACTTCATTCCCGCGAGGCTCGCAAACTAGATTCATTTCCTGAATGCATTCCCACAATGGCAAGTTGTGTATCGTTTCGGAAGTGCTGGAGTAGTTGAATGATGATTGGATCTTAGTGGAACCATACTGAACAGGGCCATGGACAACATAAATTTATTAGCATAAGGATAACCTGCTCTCAAACACCAAATGCTCTTCAAGTATATGTGACAAAGTTCCATCACAAAACATGCAGCTACGAACCATAGCAGGGGAAATGTAAATGTTATTGTCTTTTTTTAATGTGAACAGTAAACCAAATTTGAATTTAAAAAAATCATGATGGCACGAGGGAGCGCACGACAAGGGTTTTGTGGTTCAACCCCTTCCCGTGACCCGAGTGACCAAAAAAGTTAATCCTGAAACAATGCTCATTGAAAGCTTGATGCACCTATTTGCAGAGCCTACATTTCTTGATTTTATATGCATTGTTTTTCAAATTTGTTCCCTTACGAACAGGTTGGCACAATGTCTTTAACCGCAGTCTGGCCAAAGTCGCCATTCTTCTCATGGAAGGACTCATGGAAGGACTCCATGAAGAGGCAAAGTTTGTGCCAATTCAGGTGCTCCTAGTATCCGAGGGTAAGCTCCGAAGGATTCAGAAGAACAGGTCCGTCCAAGCGCGGCTCTTCCGCTACTGTCGAGCACAAGGTGGTTGTCTGCTTGACAGCGAGATGAAGAACTGCTCAATATGAATTGGCATGAAAAATCTGACCTCATTCGAAGTGTTCCTGTTACGTGTGCTTGCCATCGATTCATCAATGATATCCTGTCCAGCTCACACCATCCGATTGGTGAGATCCTCGATTATTTCTATAGAGTAGAATTCCAGCAGTGAGGTTCCCCTCACATTCACATGTTAGCATGGATCAAAGATGCTCCTCAATATGAAAAGGATGCCAATAAAGACATCACCATTCATTGAGCAATATATAAATGTGACCGGTAGCAAACTTTCTGAAACAGTCAACCACTCATTCAACTTGCATCCACATCCGCTATGGGCCAAAACCTTCTTAAGAAGGAAGAAGGCATTTGTAGATTTTAGTTTCCCCAATACCTCATTCAATTGCTGAATGCCACTTCCATGTTTGATTTGCACTTGCAAAGTGAGGTGACTGGGGTTCGACTGGACCTCTCTGCAGATAGGTACACCGAGTTCCCAATCCTCCCCGATAGGCCAATCTTACACTACAATTCAGTGAAATTCCTGCAAGTGACCTATGGATTTTCTGCCCCTTCCACCCCCCCCACCCCCCCTTGCCTGTAACTAGTTTGTATGAGGTGGAGGAGGTGATACTACCCCCAGGAGTTCATCACTACATCCCTCCCTCTTTCTGACAAGGACTAAACAGCATTCCTCTTCATATTACAGGCACTTATCATCGGCACTTGCGAAGTCGATCAAAC
Organism: Sclerodactyla briareus; assembly: GCA_026419785.1. NCBI lineage: Eukaryota > Metazoa > Echinodermata > Holothuroidea > Dendrochirotida > Sclerodactylidae > Sclerodactyla > Sclerodactyla briareus. The sequence continues at coordinate 127,768 of JAODTK010005683.1, forward strand.
TTCCAGGTCCTTCACACTTCGACAGTCTTCAAGGATCGGTTTGCTGCTGCCTTTTCTGAGAGGGCCTCCATACCTGCCGCAAATACGACCATATGGAACTCAAGCTTCAGCCAGTTCCAAGCTATACTCTCGTACGACCACCCAACCCCCTAAGTGATGTCTGCTCCCCACAGTGGAGTAACTTGGTTTTTACTCCTCGGGAATGGAGCCAGCTGGGGGAGCTGGTGGATGTCCTAGGCCCTTTCCTGGAGGCTACAGACCTTACACAGGGGGAGAAGCCTGTCACAATCAGCCTAGGTGGGGCGTGCCCCGTCCCCTGTCCTCTACTCGCACTTGGAGAAGATTGAGAGAGAGGGAGGTACTAATCAGGCATACCCAATCTCTGAAGGCGTCTTGAAATAAGCGCTTCATGGGATCTTCGCAATGTTGGGTGAGTATTGTTTTTTTTTTCGAAACAAATGTTCCTTCATAGGCGGGGGAAGAGATCAGTGCAAGTGTGTACTCATCCCATCTGCTCTGGGGACCGCCATTTTAAAGTCGCCCATCCGACAGACTAGAGTGTGTTCACCAGTCCTCAAACCACTTTCTTCAAAGGGCTTGGGGGAGATGTGGTAGCTCCTGGACACCATAGCTGCCACACAGCAGTGGCAGAACCTAACCAAGAAACCTATTGGTTTCTGTAGATCAACGGATACAAACCCCAATTACAACGAAACAACCACACAATGCCATCAACGACTGGAGAACAGCTCCCGATGAGCCAGGTGCCTCCAGAGGATTCATCCTGGACCTCTTTACGTAGTGGCACCTCCGATATACACTACCACCTCGTCATCACTTAGAATAGGGAATTCTTCAATGGAGTGTCCGAATCCGGTAGGGTTGCAGGTGTCATGGACCAAGACCAGATCCAGTCCTTCGGTGGTGTATCTTGGACAGTACCACTGAGTCATCCCGGTGTTGGGCGAGAGTGTGGAAGTCACCGAAGTTCGCTTCGCCGCATCTCTGGTTACTGCTGGCAGGACCGCGTGTCCAACGTCAGGGTGCTCGAGGTGGCGGGGATGGGGTGGAGGGTCAGCTGCCTGATACGTGACCGCAACTTCGCTTCTGTCTTTGGGCACATGGCGCCCTCCCGGTGGAACGATCCTGTCCACCGGTGTTCTGTCGGCACGGGAACCCGGTGGGTGTGGGGTCGGCCGCCGGGAGGCATCGTGTCTCTTGGTTGGCGTCAGCTTCGCTTGTACTCATGATTTGGTGGGGAATGGGTCAGGTCCAGCTGGTCTCTTGCTCGGAGGAGGCCAGGCGAATGGAAGCAAACAAGTGGATGCGGCTATGGTGCCTTCCCGGCATGTGCTCCCATGAGTGAGTGAGTGAGTGTCCGAGCTAATTCAGCACTGTGATACCCAGCGGTGTATGGAGAAAATAGTGTAACAGAGAAGAGACAGATCTGTGATGACATAGGAGGATTCTACCCCATGTTACACTTGACCATCCTTGGTTAGTAGATAATAAATATCGTAGATCTCATCATCCTCACCTTAATTAATCACCTGCAGGATGAGTGGGGGGGGGCCGTTAATGGCAGTTCCCTCCCCAGACGTGCCTCCCCCAGCTGTGCAGGTCCCAGTGGAGAGTGTTTCCGAGTCTCCAGTTCTTTTGGTCTGCCTCACAGTGCTCAACCAGGTTCTTTTAGTCTCCCCCAAGTTGTATTGACAAGAGAATAATTTGCCTATGGTTTTTCTATATTCCTCTCTTTACACACAGGATGATGGGAAGACCGACCAGGCCTCCCTTCTACGAACGGATCTACCTTTTAAGCAAACGATGCTCGATCCCACTTTCGCTCTGCACTGGGTCGACATACTGGTACGTCCGGAGGTCAAAGCAGCCCAGACATCAAGCTTATGCAGGCATACCTGAAGATTCTCTTCAAAGTATTCGAACGGTTTAAGCACCATATGAGGGGACGACACTGGTAGCGTCAATGCATAGGAGACATAGTGTGGTTAACTCTATCAGTCTGAAGGGATTCGTTCCTACCTACCCGAGAGGACATGGGTGTGAATCCTGAACGAGTCTTAGCCAAAGACCTAGCACATTGGTAACCCATTGCATTTATCCTTGTACTCTGCCATGGGGAACTTATGTCAGTGGCCCCCCACCGTCACAGCCAGGTCATGCATGATGCATTGGGAGTACTATTTACTTTGGCATCTTGTCGAGGGCCCCACTGACTTCCATAACACGTCCGGGCTTATTAATGATCGCTATTCGGTTGATGACAGACGTCAACATTCTTTCGTGGAAGTGCTATGTGGCCTCAGCACAAACTGTGGTTGCAGGAAGGTTATCAGCGCAGCTCGTCCAAAAGGAGTGACGATGGCAAATTCAGTGCCTTCTCAAGTGAGCAAATGGGTGGAGAATTTCATATTGGATGATGACTGAAACACGTAGGAACAAACCTCATCAGAAAGCTCCACTCTAGGTGTCTGTCATTGCAGGGTTTTTTTTTCCAAACATCACCACCCGTCTTTCCTTACTACTACTGCTTTCTTCCCTAGTGTCCTTCATGCCAGTTTTCATCCTATATAGGTTGTCTGTGTGGAATTCAGGTCTTCCATTCAGAATGTTATTCCACTTTCACTCATTTAGTGTTCCCTTCATACGACTTGCAAGAGTTATCTTCTCCACCTTCTATTCCAGTCCACCCTTTTACTATCATACTGATCAGTTTCAATAAAATCTAATTTACTTCTATCACAGAGTTTACTGCAGACAGAGATAGAATTGTCGCTGAGAATGTTCTCCCACAGATCTCATTGGGGACGAAGAGGAGGACTGTCCAACCAAGCCCCCCAGCGAAGGTGCCAAAGCTGTTTGCAGTTCTCCACGAACCAGGCATCGCAGTGGGGACATAAGTCACATGTCTTCACTGGTCGCAGGGGAAAAGGTCCGACTACCTGCGAGACGAACTTGGACTGTCTCGTGTCGAGAAAGGCCCTTTGGCCCATTCTGGCAACAGTGGAAACCACTTGCCAAGCAGTTAGCATTGCCATGAAGGTAGTTGCGTAGTAGCCACTAGTGCCCCCCCCAGTTGAGCGGGTGTTTAGTAGAGGAGGTAATCATATGAGGCCCCACCTGCGCCTCTTTAGGTCCAAAGATGCTATCCACCGCTTGTATTCCTCAAGTGTAATGAAGGTATGTTTTGACATTGCAAGAGGTTAGCCTAGCACCCAGGTTCCAAATTCCGGGGGATTCAAACTGCCTTGGAGCAACTTTTGAGGTCTACTATGGCTGTGGCTCACTCAACCTGCACTAGCGGATTAAAGGTGGGGCAACAGGGGCAACGTGCCCCGGGCCCACACTTTGAGTAGCTCTGGAAAAATAAATGGGACGAAAACACACTTTTTCCACTTGGCAGTTCACTGCTACCGATTTTTTAGTATTTTTGAATTTTTAAAATCAAAGGGGAAAAGCGGTCTTTGACGTTCATATATTGTTATTTCGTGAGGAGTGTAATCCTATATTAATTGTTCCACATACACACAGATAACTAACTCCGGAGAGCAAATCGTTACCGTCATTCACATCCTGTCTTCCCCCCCCCCCCTCCACTTTTCGAACTTTGGTGCCGCCCATGTGTAGGGGTGAGATGGGCAGTATTCTAATGGATGCCAGCATGTGCTGAGAGGAGCCATACGACTGTACATGCCGAGTTACCAAGGAGATGGTTCTGATGTATAAATGTCATGTCAGGATGGTAAACTTCACTGCATTCTGGGGCCATTTTTGCCCAACATTTTTTCGCGCGTCTGAACCATGTGATGGCCTCGCTTATTTTTACGCTTATCATTGCTTGGTTTACATCCTCTCTCTCCCAAGCTGAAAACGCACTGAATACCTAAGGTACTCAGATTGATGACCCATCGGACAAGACATGACAAATATCAAGAACACCAACTGCATAATACACCGCATACTTGCCATCGTGCATTCATTAATCATTTTCACGGCCCACAAAAAAAAAGAAAATCCCTGAATTGATTTGGCAAACGACACCAAAAAAAACCTAAAAAAGGGAAGCGTACCCCAACGGGAATTCTTCATAAATCAGAAAATCCCGGTTCTCTCAAGGGATACCAAAAAAGGTCAGACCTGCCCCGAATCCGATGAAGTTCGTGACCCACTGGCATCACTGCGCGGTACTGTTTAGTGGAATTTGAATCCCACCCAAAAGAGGGGCCCCACATAACCGGCCCGCCCGCCCCCCACCACCGCTAATTCCAGCCTGTCAACCTGTTGCATTAGCAGAGTCCGAACAGTATAATACTGTATTCATTCTATATTAGCTGATGCCCTAATAGAAGCACATATGGAATTTGGCATTGAAAGATTTTTTATCCCTTCATATAAGCACACTTTTTGAAATACCAGTAGGTAAAGGCACAAATTACAGTGGCCTCGATGGGTCCCTCTCGACTGTACGGTATCATTGGCAATGTGAGTGTCCATTAACCAGTTCTGCAAATCATCTGTCAGCAGAGTACCCTCGCATTGGTTTTCCAGGATTGTCTAAGCAACGTGCGCGTCTATCAGAATGAATACGTAGCAACTTAGATTGCCTACCGTCACACAATTGTCGTTATTAAGTGCAATTTTATACCTATTGTATCCTGCTATTAAAGTGGCTAATTTTCAAGGCGAGATGTTTATTCGCCCTGGTGTGGGATTGTATGGTAATTTTGTAGTAAGTAGTGCTTCAATAGACATGTGAAAAATCTGTATGAACTGTCTCATTTTTTTTCATTCATAAGATCTGTCATTCATGAAGGATTCTCAGTACACCGAGAAGGCTTCCGCTGTGTACATTATTCTACCTAGCAATTCTGTCGCAAAGTTCTTTGCACACTAAAGGTGCCGCTGATTTTTACTTGGCAAATTCCTTTAATCTCACTCATACCCCTGCTAGAAAAAACCATCTATGGCCCTGACAACACCCCCTCGCCGTGTCCCAGCAGAAAATGTAGGACTTTGTAAAAGGTTTAAAATGTTACTGGACGCGAGGACGCTTGCGCGGACTCGACGTGACTTGGAGACTTCCGGCTCGGCTTAGGACTCGACGTCTGTTGGGACTCGGCTCGGCCCTGGACATCGGCTAGTCTTGGACTCGGCTCGGCGCGGACTGATTTGATGGACTCACTACAAAACAGCCCTGACCCCAGGCTATGACAGAAATCCTCACCCACGAAACACTTAACAGGGGACATGGGTACTAATGAGAATAAGGAACTCAAAAAGAAAGAATTCTAACTCCACCGGGATAAACGTGAAGAGGTAACTATGTCATTTGAAGGAATGCCTCAGGCTCTTGATACCACAAAAGAACAGTATATCCTAAGGCCTTCGGAAAACTTTTTCCTAAAAAGATCACCCAGTGAAATCAGAGTCGATGAATATAACAAATTCCTTCTAGAAACTTGGAAAGCAAATATGGGGACATACTATGTTCCAGACCAATTATGCCTCTACCATGTACAGTAGACATCAGGGGCCCTTAATGGGCATCATGAGTGCGTCCTATCTGGAGGGTGCAACAGAATAAAATCACTCTTCCATGGTAACCTGTGGAGTGACACATCAGATAATTTTGTGATCATCCATGAGTGAGGTAACTGTCTAACAATATGGGGCAGGAACTCCTCCCAGGTGTGGATACCACTAATGCAGTACCGAAGGACGAGTTACAAATACAAATGGGTCTTCTCGCTATTGGTAGCCCACACTGTGTGTTGGAGAGAGGGGACGCCCTCCCTCCAACGGCCAAGCCCAACAGCCACGCCCAAATGACACCCAGCATCGCCTGTGTGTCACACAACCTACACCTTCGAACAAGCGCAGAAAGGGAAGCTACAGGTTGGTGCGATGTGCGCGAAAATGTAGGCTGCCACTTGCCAGACTAACGCAGAGGGGTGGCAGTCTGTTTGCTCGATGGGGGAATCGAAGCCACACTTCAAAACAAGTGTGGCACCATGCCAAATCTTCTTCTTGTGATGAATAGATAAGAACGCTTTTGTAGCTTACCACACATCAGAACAGAGTCAAACTCACTGTAATGCAGTGTAGCGCCGCCGCAAATTTTACGTACTTTAGTTTGGGGTACATCTGTGCTAGTCATGTAAATCAGCTTCTACCTGAAGAATTTGAAGTCAGAAGGTAATTATGTATTTTGGGTGTAAATTTTTGCAGTCCCCTGTTTCCACCTGTTTGGGCGGTCCTGAATGCTAATTAGTAAGTTTAATTATCTATAAATGTTGGACGTCTCTAAAATGTCCAAATTTTCTCAAATAGACACCATCGTCATCACAATTATGGCTTAGATGAAACACAATCTTCAATTACTCTGAAAAGATTGAAGTGCTGCGGATGGGAGAAGGTTAGAGTCCGAAGAGCGACAGTTTAACATTGCATGTAACTTTCTTCCTCAGCCGTCCTACACCGCCTTTTCAGATATATGCATGATGTAAATAAGCCCCAAGAACAATTACTTCCGACATAACTGCAGAGTTATTTTCCGTGAAAAATGAGCTTGATTTATCCATGTGGGGTTGAGTTATTTGTGCCCACAAGGTCCCCACAATTAGCCAAGTAATCAGTTTTTCACAATTCTCCAGTTTTTCACCAAGAATGACCCCACTCCCACACCAAGAATATGCATAGTGAAGGAAGCCCCAATGAAAACACTACAAGTCATATAACGGCAAAGTTATTTCCATGATACCCTTCCTTCCATCAGTTGAAAAAGCTTGAAAATGAGCTCCTCCATCCATCCAGGTGGGGTTGAAGAGTCAAGAATCACGTCGATAATGTCGAGAAACTCTGTATATAGTTAATGGTGGCCCTAGTTTCATTTATAGGCGTTGGTTTTGGATGGTTTATTGTTCCATTTTGCGGTGTGTATTATTCATAAGTTTTACCACGTTCATATTGTATTGTGGTTAGCTATCCTATTAAAAGGATGCGGGGCGAGGATTCGTGCAAAGGTTTGTAGTTTGGTTATGATCACATTGTTCGGTTTCTTCCACCGGGTTGGCTAAATACCGCCACAGAAAGAACCGAAACTGCTATCACAGCTGTTTTCCTGCTGGATTTATAATGGACTAGTTTCGCAAGAACTTTGTTATCTCGGAGCAACTTACGTCTCCGATCCTCATTTCACAGGTTAACACCAGAGAAACCGTGTAAAACACCCAGAGCATTTACTGGGATGGACGAGTCAACGAACAGGTCCAAAAGACAACCAGAGTTCTTCCACACTGTCAAAAGGAGAGGACAGGACGGTACCCATACAAAAGATGACAAACCAGAAGGAAACTGGCTGTAGTTGAAGAAGATTGATGGCCATGGGAGGGCTGTGGAATTGGTATCACACTTTAACACTGATCCTCGCACCTCCTCGCAGGTGACCTTATCAGCAATACAACAGGGATTAGGTAAGTACCTGTTACCTAATAACATTCGCCCAATCTATATAACAATCAGGAGACCCATAGACATACTGCCAACTGGTGGCAGAAAGGTCATTTGCCTGACCGTAGTTAACAAAGAATGAAACCCCTGGGGGGGGGGAAGCAGATCTGGAAAATAAAACAAAATGGAGGAATCGGTGCTTGTCTAAAGACAAGTCAAGTTCTCCCACTATTTCAAAAATTACAGAAGGAAACCTGTAGTATTAGGTTCCCTTTCCGGAAACACTAAGCCAGTTGTGACATATGTTCTGGAAATTGTGAAAACACGATTGAATTCCATGGAAGCGGAAGTGGAATGCATGCATGCCTACATGTGAATCTGTGATAAATGGTTAAGACAAAACTGACCCTCGTACGCCTTACAGGTGACCTTGAATCAGACTAAATACAACAGGGGATAGGGATGTTCTTAACATTCCCAATGTATTCACATCAGGAAACTCTTATGCCATTATGCATTCAATATTTTGTTTTAACACTCCCCTCAGACTCTGACCTCCAGATGACCTTGGACCAGACCCAACCACAGTAATAGTAATCATCTACTCCATATGGCCACCCTACACACCAGCTATGAAACCTTGGCTAGCTAATTTACATTTTATAGGACTTTTTGCCTCATATGACCCCAGATAACCTGGACCCACAGCCCAATCCACTGAATAGGAAGTAGTGGTTCCTGCAATACATTTTCTTTTAAGTAGCAATATTGCTTGAAAAAAAAAGTCCAACAACGATGTCATTCCACCATCAATGACCTTTCATCATGTGTTTATTTTCCCTTGGCGACCCGCCGTCAATTAATAAACCCACTTTTGCTGAATGTGTAAGACTAGACCACTTGGGAAAACCTATGGCCTTCGGCGAAATAGTCTCTTTCAATAATCGCCCATCTGTGATGCATCAACCATCAATTGCAGGAGAAAATAGGACATAACTTAAGTACACGTAAAAAGAGATACTGTCCCCAGAAATTAAAATATGCCTCAATGGATACAACAACACTTTTGTTGATTTATTAGAGAACCTGTAAGAATTTTCAGAGGACACCGACTGTTCTGTTCGAGTCATTGTCTCCCACTTAACGTTTCAACACAGGAAAAGAACTATATAGTTGGTCACCATTGCATGGGAGGTGCAATAACTTGTTATGGGAAATTCTCGCAGGATTGTAGTAAAAGTACTGTCCCGTGACAACAATTGCGTATGGACATGAAAAGGATATTGTCTTAGGTTGGATCTAGTTCCTAGATGCTAGCAAGCTGATGTTTGTAGTACATCAAACATTTTTATTCTTCCCTAATTGCATATAGAAAGGACACACCACACAATCAGGATGTACCAAGGTTCCGCGAAAAAAAAAAAAAAAAAAAACGGCGCACGGGCGGGGGGCCTGGTACGTCGATAGTGCGACCAGCGACTCGAGCATAATCGGAGCCCATTCCGCCCCCGGCACTAAAAAAGAAATAAAAACAGAAGTAAAAAAAAAATTTTTTTAAAGTCATGGATTCTTATTGTCTAATGCACAAATATAGGGTCCATGATGTGAAGTCCCATTATTGTCACAAAATATCACAATGGCCCCTCTGTTTGGACCGGGGCCCCAGCATGACCCGCTGCGTCATAACCGGCACCTACAAACAGCATCCGTTACTAATCTTTCAGAATTAAGATGCAGAATGCCCGGCAATCAAGATTCTCTAGCTACAACCCTTGCACACAATACCTCCGGTGTCTTTGGAATAGCTTGACCAGAGTTTGCACCTTAGAGAGGAACACGCCTTGTTGAACCCCTGGGTCTCTTCGCGCTCACCCGGGAAGCGGCAGCTGCTCCAACCACTAGACGACGCTACCACCCCTCCCCCCCCCCCCCCACTCTTTCCCCAGATTCATGAAACCATCGTATGAGCATAGCTATGTAGAAGTTGACGTCTGGCCAGTAGGTAGGGTGCGCTCTGTAATGACTATGGATGTCACAGGCAATACAGTGGTGACAACCAATCGTATCCCACCCCCGGCTTGCAGGCCAATTTACCAGTATCCGCCCAGATTGGCATAAGGAGGACGTTCCCTTCAGGTCTTTGATACAAAACTTGACCAGATTTGCTGATGTTTCATCTCACATCGGTGTAATTCACATGGAAGGAATCCCACACAGTGACACTGGCTCACTACCATCACTCCAAAATGATGGGGCCTCCTCTGAGCAGAGCAGAGCTAGACTTGTACTCCTCCTCTCTAGAGGAGCCCTTTAAAACTGCCCCTCAGCATTAGGAGTGGTGAGAGGATACTGCTGGTTCCTGATGAATATCTGATGACCAACAACCTCCCACATATAACTGTATAGTTTTCTCTTTTCTGCGATTAAATGGATCACGATCTAAGCACAACAGTTTTTATTATACCCGATACCACCACGGAGGTTTGTTCGGTGACTTTATACCCCCAGAGACTCAGCCAAAGCTCTGCCATTCAACTATGAGCCTGGTCTATTACGGTGGCCATAGCCCTCCCCAGAGCGACTACTACTGGTACTTTTAAATAGCTAACATAAGCTAATCAAGTGAATCTCATTAAGTTATAAAGTTGATAGATTGCAGATGGTAGGAACCTGGCTGCCTTGAACCCCGCAAGCCACTCCATCAGTAGACACGTCTTGCCAGTTGGTTACGAGGATATGAGAGTCCAGCTCATGCCACAGTGCCTTCATGTTGTTACATTTCCTCAAATAAATCACTGGCGTGCAGTTCTGGTGCCTGTCCCCTTCTAGGCTGGACCGTGGTGTTCCTCAGCGAAGCAGTTCTTCACTCTGGTCGAGCTGCTCTACTACTGGAGAGGAGACCAGGATAGGTGGTAAAATTCTATTTGAATTGATTTCATTTGCATGTGTAGTACTTGGTGACAGCCTACCCACTAACATGTGAAGTAGCAGCCTATTTGTAAGGCAACACGTCATAGTTCGAGAAGTTCAAGCCCAACTGCCGTGAAAACCATAACGAGACAGGCGAGTCCAGGTGAAAATATATATATATTAATAGGGCGAGCGGACACAAGTGTCTCCTGGTTTGCAGGTCCTGGTTGTCAGGGGTTTAACAAGCTCAAATTGGCCAAAATGTGCTTGAAAAATTTTGTCCACTCTTTTCCTAAAGCAACCCCTCACCAATACCAATAGACCAATTTGCATCCCCCTTAAAGGAACAAGACGCACGAATGCCAATGCAGGAACTTTGTACTAATAATTTCCAGGATGCACTGCCTTTCAGCTGCTTCAAGCGAACACAGTAGTCAAGATTCATCGGCAGCCATTGCGCCAGAGAATACCTTCTTCAAAGGATACCTCCAATGAGATCATAGAATTCCCAAATTGGTTTTGTGAAAGGTTTCTCATTTTAAATTTATGTTGACTTCAGCCCCTGTTGGCCTTTGACCTGATCCAGGATACAGGGCTATAGTCCAAGTAGAGCAGTTGCATAAACAAAACAACACACCAGTTCAAGCAAAGCTATAGAGCAACCCGCTTTTGAAATATATCTACACAATTTTCACTGCACAATCTGCTGTTGAATGTACACGTTCAGTCACTGTTCACAGAAGACTATTACCTGGCATTCTTGAGTGCTTGGTACTCTCTTGGAATGGATGGTTTGGTCTGGGTCGAGCTGCTTCCCCTCTACCTTTCTCTTTCCGTCTGTGAATATCGACAGCATTTTTACACAAATTGTTTGAGTTCATGTGGGTTTTGGATGTGACTTTTTTATTTGAATTGATTTGGCAGGGGTTGAGATCGACCATAAGGGACCATAGACCAGGGGTTACTTTTCACAAGAAAGCCCCTGTTTGTTGTCCCTGCAGATTCTGGCATGAGACCAGGGGTTCGTTTCGCTAGAAATGGGGGCATTTATCACTTTCTCAGCTCATGCATTGAAGCCAAGGGCTCCTATGAGTAGTCACCCAGACAGTGTTAGCGCTAAGGAATAATTTCTGGAGGGAATTTCCTCCCAAGAATTTTTTTAGAAGGGATTTTTCAAAATTTGGAGTGACGTTTTTTCCGGCCATTTTTCGCACAGTTCCCCTGCGAGTTCAGGCGGCCCATGTGCGGCGATAAAAAATAACTTTATTACTAAACTAACTAATGCACTCTAAATAAGCCCTATTATATTGTGTTTGGTCATGAGACCTACTAACCACGGTATCTGAGACTCTTTTTCAAATCCTACAGCACCAAAAAGGTACCATATCCCACCGAGAGGCACATCTTCCAGTCCATCGGCAATTTTTTCGCTCCAGTTTTCATGTAATCCTATCTCGTGCGTTGGGTACTAGAATATTTGCAGGGCAACCCCATGTGAGGATGGGTATCCCATCTCTGAACCACATATTATTAGTACCTGGCTCTCCTCCGGGCTGTGTACTCTCCCCAGTATTGTTCTGCCTGTCCCGATGCTTAAGTTCTTCTAGCGGCATGCACTCTGATCAAGTACGGCGATGACACTGTGCTAACTGGTCTTATTCAGGGTATGACAGCTCTGGCATTTATCACTGAGTTCAGAGGATTTGTCAGTGTGCAATGATAACATTTTATTGCTGAACTTGGCAAAAACTAAAGAATGGTGTTCGATTTCGGAAGGTCCAAACCATTATGATCAAATTATTATCGATGGTAAGCTGGTTGAACGATTTGGTAGTTGGTAGTTATAAGTACATGGGTACCCACATCGACCAATGATTTAATGGAATGCCCAAACAAAAGGCTAGAGGGTAAAAAGCTTGTCAACGATTATTTCTTCATAAACTAAAGCAGTGTAGAGTGGGGGGGGGAAGGGATACTACAATTATTGAAACCTTTCTACCAGAGCATCATTCAAAGCATCCTCACTTTTTGTATAGTCTGTTTGTAGGTTCGGTAGTTCCACAGAAACAGAGTAGATCAGAATGAATTCGAGATCTTTTACGGAACGCGCATCGGCCTAGATCTTCCAACCAATTGGACTTCTATCTATGAGGAAAGTTTGCTGAAGAAGGAAAATGCAATAACGTGCGATGACACTAATCCCTTTCCATACCCTCACACAGTACAAACAGATATGGCATTAGAAGGGTTCAAACACCAAAACAAGCCGTTTCCGCATATTTCTTCGGAAGCTATCCACTTGGATAAATTCCCACACTACTCGTGTATTTAGTTTTCTGTTTGTTCGATTTCAGCATTACTATGTAAGTATATTTGTATATTTGTCTTTAATGTTCTGTACTGTCGGCAGAAAACCATTTGTGTTTTTTCTTAAAAATGGACAATAAATTACTATCTATCTATCTGGCAAAATTGTATTGTTGCAGGGAAACTGGCATATATAAAATCTAACTAATTATTACCATTAATTCCAGAGGGTAGGCCTATGCTGTTGAATTTGCCATCACTTTAATAATGAGCCCAGTTCGGCCTAAAAAATAAAATCCAATGTCTGAAGACACCTCGGAATAATTGTGCTTCTGACTTTAGTGAAAAGTATTAATATTAACCCATTTATATGTCTTGTTCACCATGTAATGTTATTTGAAAGGAAAAAAAGATGCAGTTGTTTACTAGTATTTTACACTGAGTTGCTAACAGAGCCACATGGTAAATTGAATATTGAATTTGGTACCTGTGCCAGTTCTGTGAAATGTCAACGAGAAGCACTTGTTGCTCATCTAAATACCCACATGTGTGTGCACACTGTCTGATGCTAAGTAAACCGTGTTTTTCTCCTCATATGTCCTGCACGGTGAACGATGTATGAATGCAAACATTGTGCAGTGCTAAGATCGCGATCGACTCAACATTATATTGTGGAACCATTTACACTAGGGTTGCACGGTTATACTGGTCGGAACGGTATATGGTTGTTGCAACGCTAGAATCTGACGCCAACTAATCGGAGCCACTAATTCATCCATGTTAAACCAACCAATGGACACCTCACGCTACCTGCCAACATCGGATCACGTCGACCATTTGCTGAACGTTGATGTATATGGGAAGAAATTCCCAAGTGAGTGATAGAAAAAAATACAGTTGTTTAGTTTGCCTCAAATTTCGGAAAATATTCACAGCCAATTGGAATTGATTTGGCGTTATACTCAGGGCTGATGAAGGGTATTCCACGTAAGTTTTTTGTTCCTTTCATTTCCCAGTGTTAAGGTAAGAGAAAATCATTTTTTATTTGGAATGGAAAAAATTCGTACTGAACCAAACAATCCCATAATAATGTTGAGTCGTTGGTCCCACAAAAATTAACGGAATGATCACGCAGTCCTTGGAAATTGGTCAACATTCAGTTACTGACAAGCAAAATTGTGATTTTTACTATAAAAATTTATTTTTATGAAAAGACATTTTTAGGAGGCAAATTTAATGCTGAAAATACGATCCTTGTGTGCGGCCGCCGAAATTGACACTTACAAGCCACCAGTGAATTAAGCCGTACCGGTATTTTTGGCCAGTACTGGGAATGTACCTGTGCATACGCAGTCGGTATACTGCGAAGTACCGGTTACTAATGTGAATACCGGTAACGAGCCACCCTACTGGTAATTGCACTAGCGACCTGTTTCGTGGGGATGGGCTTGTTACATATTTAAGTACGTACGTATGGAAGAATTGTTGTACATGTATTTCTGCCTGGGTACTAGTACTACCAGCACTACAGTGGTCAAACGTATGTGGGTGGTGCCATACGTTATGTTGTATGAATTCTTTTCAGGGATCGATCAATATAGGAAACCCCGCCGACCCTATTAGACACAATTTTGCAAAACACCCCCGGTTGAGAAATCTGTGCTGGAATTTCCTGCACACAATTTATTCTTTGAGGGATTATGGCTGCATCATATGCGAATATGCATCCTACACGCCTCTTAGCCGGAAAGCCCCAGAGGCATGAACCTGGCCTCAAAGTACATATTACTATATATACAAATAGAATTACTGTTAGTCTGCTTACAAAACATTGAAATAGTACATGCTGCCCCTGGTCCGACCACTTTCTTCGAACCTGGAGGTGCGGAAGTTGGAAGTTCACCGCCCGACCAGACTTGTTTCAAAAATCTTGAACGAACCTCTGGAACCCCAACAAGTACTTGCATCACACCAAACCATAAAATGGAGACCGAAATTTTGCCCATTGCAACTTCCAAGTACAGCCACCATAGACAAGATATGTCACATAACAGCAGACATGTCTCACTGTCATGAATCAGCTTGGATTTTCTCATTTGGATAGAATGTCAAAGTTACCCAGGATATATTGTCTATTATGGCACGGGTTTCATTGTCCAGGAATGCTTGGAAAGCTCATGACAGATGTTACCAGATCAAGAGGAACTGGTACAACCCCCCCCCCCATTGGTAATACTGGTGGTATCTACCTTCTACGGTAAGATGTTGTAGGTTTGTCTCTTCCTGTTCTTCATCCAGGATGAGAGAGTCCTCACCATCCTCATCATCAGGATGGTTCCTCTTTGGCAGCTTCTGTTTCCTTGAAACCTTCAATAAAGAATGTCAAAAAGATGACAAACGTATCAAACTTACCAATCACACCATACCATACAATTAGATAGTTGGATATAGTTTTCCAACATGTTAATAGTGACTCGAGTCATGACTTGTTACCACACTGCTTCTTTCTCTTCATCTATTGACTTACTCTTCATGCAAGCTTGTATCCCCCATGCCATCATCTGTGAGGGACCCATCGATAGTAACCTTACTTGATGTTTGTGTTCTCGCTGATACCATGCTAGTCCCACCCTTTCACCATCTATTAACCACAGTACTTTTTTGATTTTCCACAGGGCCCATAAAAAGTGACTCAACTAATGTTTGCATAGTGGCTGACCACATGTTCCAGATGCACCTGTACTACCTTACTCGACCTCCCACTAGTGCCCTCCCCCACGCACTTGATCCCATTGATCATTTTTGATTAATTTTGAAAAGCTTAATGATGATTAAATCGAATTCGTTTGCGTTTTTCAAGTAGGTGACAGTTACGTATTACAGGGCAGGGCTGAATCAGTAATTCTCTTGCACATTACATGTATCAATCACATAAATAAGGCTGACTGGCTGAGCTTCTCCGCTACAATTATTAAGTGGGTCTAGAGTCTGAACACTGGTCAGCTCCAGATTAATCGCAACTTGATATTCTTATCCGAATAATCATTGTGCAACTAATAATCGATTATTGTTTAGTTGAGCACGGCACCTACCGACTCATTCTTTCTCTCCATCCATGCTTACAACCCCCCCCCCCATTTCCATGGGGCAATCCATCAATAGTAACTTCACCTAATATTGTGCCTCTTCCGCGATCCCCACTTCACCCAGGTGCACCCCTACTCCGACCATCGACCTCAGTACTAACTCTTTCTCTTATCGGTGCTTTTATCCCCCATGCCATCATCTCTGTGTGGGGACCCATCGGTAGGGTCATCGTCTTCCATGCATCTCTGCGACTGGAGCTAATGAAAGACATAAAAAAATGAGGCATTTAGGAGGGCTTCCATGGAACCTTCGAGGGTTTCTCTGGATTCGGGTGCTTGATCAAGGGTACAGCAGAAAACCTGATCAGTCTTCCAACGGGTAAGAGCAGACGATCATTCGGGCTCCAGACCCTTGACCTTGAATGACTCTGCTGGCATAACGTTTCCTATGAAAAATGTTTCCCTTGATAATATGCACCATGCTACAAAATATCAGCCATATTGCATACAGTAACTGGAAGTTGTTGCAGGGAAAAAATGTTGTTAATGGCAGTTATCTTGACCTTGAATGACGTTTGATGACAGACGGTTTTCATGAGCCAAAAAGGTTAGTGATTCTTTGACTCTCTCTTCATCTGTGCTCAGATCCCCATGCTTTTCATGAGACCTCGAGGGTTTCCCTGGATTTGAGTGCTTGTACAAAGATACATCAGAGTACCTGATCAGTCCTACACAGAGTAGGAGCAGATCAGGTATGATGGAATGACCAAATCTGACTTTGACAAAGTCCTAGAGTTAGCCACGTTTTCACAAACCAGCTCATAGCAAAAATGGGCGTTATTTGTTTTATCATTCCTGTCCTGAAGTTGATATTCAATTTAGATGATAAAACTGTTCATCAATCTGTACCGCTCACCACTCAAACTGACGGAAATGAACTATACCATGTGTACACCGTAATAAACATGCAATTTGGATGAAATGACCCCTAGTTAACCTTTGACCTCAAATTCCTGTGTTGCATTTTTCCCCTAAACACAATACATACCATTCTGGCCAAAGGTACACCTAAATGACCGTTTCATCAAATCCCTATGTAGCATTAGTACACAGTAGTACGAACATCTAATTAAATGAAGAGAGCATTTGGAAATATATGCCACAAATTTCAAAGTTTACGGAATGACCTTGTTCTCCCCATTTTATTGACTAAGTGTCAGCATGAATCCATCAAAGAATGATGTAGGAGCAGCAATCTGAACCAACTGTGAAAGATGGATCAGTGGTGGACATGTACAACCCAACAGCTCGTCCAGACACATGGCTGAGGTGAAATAGTACCCGACTCTGCCGCTTGAGTCAACTCAGCTCGGGCCAACTCATTCGGGTCAACTCAGTTTAATTCAACTCACTCAACTCAGCTTAACATCAACTCAGCTTAAATCAACTCAGCTTAAATCAACTCAGCTTAAATCAACTCAGCTTAAATCAACTCAGCTTAAATCAACTCAGCTCAGCTGGAGCCAAATTAGTAGCTGGAGTCAACTTAGTAGCTGGAGTCTAGCTGGAGTCAACTTAGTAGCGGAGTCAACTTAGTAGCTGGAGTCACTTAGTAGCTGGAGTCAACTTAGAGTCAACTTAGTAGCTGGAGTCAACTTAGTAGCTGGAGTCAACTTAGTAGCTGGAGTCAACTTAGTAGCTGGAGTCAACTTAGTAGTGGAGTCAACTTAGTAGCTGGAGTCAAATTAGGGAATGGGTTCCAGTGGTTATTGACTGCAATAAACTCTGCCATGGATTCAGTCAGAAATTTAGAGCAATTGAAAAATCAAATTGAGAGAAATCAACATGTCCCAACCCAAGTCAAAACAGTTACACATCCTCCTAGTTGGAGGCAAGTAGTAGCCTATCCCTTGCCAGAGTGTACCCACATGCGGAGCTTACCTTGAACTGTCCCATTCTGTTTCAGCTGTCTGATTTTGGCCTTCTTCTCGTTCAGAACGACACAAAACTGAAAATAGAACAACAGACAGATTATCAGGAATGAGAGAGATTTAAGGGAGAGTAGAGGGAAACGTGGGGCATAGGCCATTATAGCATGGTGTATATCACACATATATGTGACACAGCTTCATCTGAGTGCTTGTTAGTAAAACCTAATTATGGTACCTAGCATGGAGGAGAGGGAGTACTGGTGTCATACACAGAGACACACTGCCTGAATTCCGGGGGTCTTCAATAGGTCTTCCGTCTGTGAGCTCTCACTAATGCGATCTCCGACACACTGTCTTGTTCAAGACCAAGACTCATTAACATCTTTGCGATCCACAAACGTTGAACGTTTATACGCACGACACTACGCCCCTACAGACTACGACATCGAGTCTGGGTTATAACTGTAGAAATGCTTTCCTACAGTAGTTTTGAGAAGACACGCGAGTGATACTCATCGGCGTTAATTCAGCTCCATCATACAATTCCAACCAGTAAGATCTCTCCCTACCGAGACCGCGTACCGTACCTGCCACTAGGCAGTGACGTTACAGGCAAAATTTACTCATTCCGAACTCCACGAGGCCCGCTTATATGTACTGCAGGCGTTAATACAGTTACCATTGACAACGCTGTGAGAAATGATGTGATTGGCACGGTAGAATATGAAGCAGAATAACAGTTAAGTAGGACTAATGTGATGACTACACCATGATGCATATATAAAACAAAACTGGAGGGTGTAATACGATCAGCCAAAGGGCGATTAGAGACACGGGGTCTTCATTAGAAGAGACACACACCAGATTCCAAAGCCTTGCTGTGTTGGGGATACAAGGCAGTTTAATCTCTCATCTCCTTCACAATCTACCGATATCGCCTTCACACCAAAACAATAATATATCTTTGTGTTGGGACACTGCAGAAGCTTAGTGCTTAGTGACTGGTTTTTAATCACAGAAATGGGAGTATGAACTCCACGACTTAGTACTACAACACAACCTGCTCTAGTGGACTAGTAGGCTATGGATGCTGCTGTTGTAGCTTCTCAGAAGCAACTGCCCACCATACCCCATTCCCAGGATCACTGTCTCGAAGCGAGAAACAGCACAGGGTGAATTTTACACAAATATCTTGGGGATTAATACCTAAGGGGTTCATATACAATGATGTAACACCCTATTAGTAAGGGATTTAGCCCTTAATCTCTATCAATCACAATAGTTAAAGGCCCTAGTGCTTGGACAAGCTGAATCACCCCCATTGGAGGTTCTCAGTAGTGTTGCCAAGTATTACACAATAAAAAATTGGACAATTAAAGAAAAGCATTACCATACACTTATTTAATTAACCAGGGCTTTCCTAGGGTTGCCAAAAATAGCTTGTGACATCTAATAGTCATGGTTTCCTTCTCCCAGCGTGACCATAGGGTGTACCTAAGTGACCAATATTTCTATGTTATGTTTGCTGCGTTAAACATTGTCGTGTATACATACTAACTACATACTGACTTTTCTTCTTTTGCTGTACAGCGCATTGAGATTTTTGATGTACATGCGCTACATAACAGGTATTATTATTATTACCTGAGAAACAGGTCAATAAGGGTAAATACCTTCGACAGAACAGAACAAAATTTATTTGTTGTGTACTGACGCACCTGTAAATATCCTGACTCCTAGGTAGATAAACCAGCATGAATCTCAGTATTGCCAGTCTCCTCCACCACACCGACAAAAAACTAGCAGGCATAGGCAAACAGAAGAGGGGGGAGAGGGGGGGGGGGTGGGGAAAGGGGGCAGGCCACTACTCAGGAGAAAAACCAGAAAAATGTTCCCACATTGAGAGTTGCAGAGTAGTAAGAAGGCCAAGCATTTTATTTGAGGTGACAGAAACTATGACTAGTAAATTGGTCTTGTAGTTTTTTGTTTTTCATGACGACAGTCAGCACCCAAGGTTCCACCATGGTCCATCAGCCGGACACCTAGAGCTCATACATACTGTAAACAAAACACCACGGTAGCCATGCCACGTTGGCAACCCCGGGGCTATTACCCAGCTGACAGAAAAAACCCCATTTTTACATAGAAAATTTGGTCACTTTGAGTCGAGTCCCTGTCCAGGGTTTTCCTTTCATCTCTACACATTTTTCCAATCTCTGGAAACAAACCGAAAACTAATAATGAGGCGACAATATGAATAAGTCAATTATGTATAACAAACCATACGTGAATATATAGTAAATTTAGTTTGTATAAGCTCCATTCAGCCTTTGAAAAATTGGGAAAATGACATCAGTGATATTGAAAATGATGCCATCGTTCGATACCGTCTCTACAAGAAGAACTCCAGTCAAAATTACAGCACTCCAATCAATTCTCCTATTTGAGAAAATGGTGGCAGTTCCAGCCTCTCGAATTAAAATTTTGGAAGTGGCAAGGCAATTTTTCCTGATGGCAAGCCAAAATTGCCTGTCGGTTACCTTCAAATGGCAGGGGCACCACGGCATTTAGAACAATTTTTTAAGGGCAGCGAGGCAATCTGAAAAGACAAGGGCAAGAAGGCAAATTTTAAAATTACCATATACCGCAAATGTTTTATGCCGTGTAACGTCTCTCATATCTACGTACTGATAATGCGAGCTCCATGTATTCTATCGGTCGGTCAAACCGCTCAGACAATGTGGAGACAATGGTTTTCCCACTCCGTATTAAGTTACTCTAGATCTCAAATGAGATCGTTTTTATATTTTCTGTGAAAAAACAAATGTATCTTTCTTGCAATTATAATTCCTTCACGCGTAGCATGTAGTACTACTGATATATTGCAATGTATTAAATGCGATGTAACAGTTTTGTCGCTGCTGGAAGAAACCGCGCGAATCAACTAAAATCGTACCGTATCACCTTAAATCCCACACACTGTATACGACCGGCCGCACATCGCTTATCGCTGTCCTGCATGCTGCCGCCAACACGGTTCGAACCAGTTCAAACCATGTGCGCAGCACGGTAATGCATATAGCTAGCAGTAATTCTGTACCATTATGTGACTTACGTAGCCGTCGCGGTGGCTTCCGTACTGCCGTTTAAATTATTATGTAATTCGTGGGCCGCGCGCGGAGCCGGCCAGGCCTGAGTTAACGTTCAGTAGGCAACTTTATCTATTGATTCCACCACCAATTCCTAGACAGAAATGTAGTACATGATGGTGAAGGATAACCTATTAATGTGCGATGCGGGGCAAGATTCGATAGGCCTACGAGATGAATTGTACAGTACGTTGCGGTTAATATAATACCTCCATGGGTTGCGTACGTTGTCAAGTTTTTTACTTTTCACACGCAATATACGTACCATTGGACATACACGTAATACGGATGAATGGTGCACAAACAATACAGGATACAATGAATAAAGGACTCAATCCAATGCCAGAAATTTAGTAAAAAATGTCATGCGAAATTCATGACACTTTTACATTATGGGCCTTGATGAGTCAATGGAACTTCCGAAAGTTGCTGCTAGGGTATTATCACTAGTTGAGAGGTGTAGGGCACCGACGGCATGAGCAATTAGGGTCATCGTGCAGTCACTGCGTCGGTGAAGCTTGAAATGTGAGGGCTTCACGGCAAATTGGCAGGGCACCGACGGCAAATTCCGTCGGTGCCGTCGGTTATTTCGAACCCTGCAGTTCGGCGAGTTTTCAGAAAGGCCGGCCGGCCGTAACAATGTATTTGTTTTTCGCCACAGGGACCAATTCCACGAATGTACAATTTTTTACCTAATACTATTGTTCCAACAGATTCTTTTCAATTGTTTTTATATCAGTCCATACCATAGATTACTACAGTTGAGTAGCTTTCAAGGCTGGAAATGAGACAGAAATATCGCCTTATGGAACTTGAAACGTTCAATAATACAGACATCCATTCATTTAATAGTTAGCCTACCTAAATGTGCCCAAGTGAAGACAATTTTCTCTCGCAAAATAGCCCCTGGTTCAGACATCAATCAGGAACCTGGAGTTATTGATGTATTTTAGGGGGCTAATAGCCCCTGGGCCCCCACTACCAGAACCCTGCTCTAATATGAATTTTTAGAAAGCATCAGTGTTCAATTCCCACTTCTTTCACAACTCACAAAAAAGGTCAATGGTCATTGATTCACCCACCACGCCTGTCAGATGGGTATGTACACGGCAGTCCATGGAAGCAAGAATAATCCCCGGGTCCTGCCTCATTATCGAGAGGAGAGGGGGAGACTTCCATGGGGGAAACTGCTGTACAGTCCCCGTTTCTGCATCACTGGGAGGCTCCCGAAGTGTTGGGGGCAGCATTCGAATAGCTGGTGTAGCATCGCGAATTGCTCCTCGAATGAGCAAAATTGCTACACACTTTTGGAAGCGCAGAGCAGTCAGTTTGTACACAAAACTGTGGACAGCATACAGGTTTTCACAATTCCTCCCAAATGCTACCAAAGTGTCCGCACTATTCAATGCTGGTCGGGGGGGAATGGGCATCCGGAGGCTAGGCCGATATTCCAGGTATGCTCTATAGGTAATAATTAATTATTACATTAATGATAATCATACCTTAGAGCTTGTGCTCTCTCTCTGGACAGCCGTCCATGCTCTCTCTGAGAGGTGTTTTATCTTCAGCTGAGAGGCGGGCATCTCATCCAGGCCTGTCCTGTAGTATCGACCTGATAGGATGGATGGATCATCCTCTGGGGACCAACTTCACTGCACCAAGCTGAAACTATAGAGAGAAGTGGGCAAAATTATATAGGAGTTTCAAGCAGTGTCTTCAGCCATCTAATCCACACTGTACTACATTATTAGACAAGTTAAGACAGTGTTCTCAGGCATTATCCACACTGTACTACTGAAAATGCAGCTAAAGATCACAGAACATCAGTACATTTTTAGACGAGTGTAAGACAGTGTCTTTAGCCTTCTACTGTAACCCATATTGTACTACTGGAATTGCAGGTAAAAATCTACAAATGATCACGCATTCCCATGACTTTAGACTAATTTTTGAAAAGGACAACTGCATGATTCAATTACCCAACAGTTCATAAGACTGTCCATTGCCGAGGAAGAGAGAGGTTGAGTTAAGAGTTTGGAAATGTGTATTGCACAAAATCAGAAAGCACCCCATCATACTTCACAGGGGACATGCACATTTTTTTTGGTTTCAGAAAGTGAAGTTATTTTTTAACCACAAGGAGACATGGATACGTTCAATATTATCGGTGTTAGTAACAGTGATACCAGCATCATCAAACAATGGGCTTCTCTCTAACTTCTGTGCCTATGACCAAACATAGCAACATTCCTATTGAATAGGGTTTGGACCTATGGTATAAAGTTTTCATCCCCCACAATAAAACCTTTGAATATCCAAATCTTGCAGTTGTCCTTCAATTAGTTTGGAGGGGAAGCACACACAATACAGTACTGTAATGAAGGACATGGTGTTAAACAAAGACATCTTGCTTTAGGTTAGACTAGCGGTGTGCCGCGAACATCTATCAAGAGAGTTAATGTGTTTGAGATTCAGATGACCAGTCTCCTCAGTTTAGAGCCCCATATACAGACACTCAGATATGATACCTTAATGTCATCTTCACTCATGACTTTCTTCCATGCGAGCTCTCTACAGCCATCCTTAAGAGCATTACCGGAACAATGGAAAACAAGAAAAATTTAACAAACTATGGATTACTGTACAACATTTGACTGAAAGCTCAAACTGGGTAGATTCACAAAATAAAATGACACAAATCCCAAAATAGTGCAAAATTTGAAAGGGAGAATTCTTTTGGAACTCTTTAGATTTATTATCAGCATCGGCATCAGTATGTACATTAACATTGAAGTGCAATATATAATCTCTAATTAGTATGGTGTGAATGCAACATCTAGATACCAAAATCGCTAAAACTGAATGAAACATCGTGGCGGCCCACTCTGTATCCCCCAGGACCAATCTTAAGGACTTTTAATCTATCAAGTTTAGTACAAGCCCTGGTTGTTAAATTGGAGCAAGTTATAGCAACATCCAAACCCAGAGCTCCTATGTACCTTTCCATTCTCCTAACCACATATTAACCTTCTCTACACAACTTTAAACTGTAGAAATTAGGAAACTTGCTCACAAAAAAGATTCAAAGATAAATAGCTTTGAAGTGGTGAATTGTACGGATTCAATTTAAAATTTACCAGAGAAACAGTATGTTGATTAATTTTACAGCTGCAGTGTTGTGCACTGATCAATTGTATAGGCAACCGCCGTATAATATCCATGGTAATCCATACCGACTACTGTACGAAGATGACACCACCCCTCTGTCATTCAAGGACTCACAAATCCTCGACAATGACCCACTAACAGACCAGCCTTTCCTGATAGTTTTCCATGCTATGACCAAAAACCCCCCCCCCCATACCTCCAGGGTTGTCAGTCAGTGTGGGTCATTGTCAAATATTTCGTGACTGACCATTCAGGGAAATGACGGCTGTGATGCATAAGTCAGTCGCTTTATATTTGACAATGAACCCACACTGACTGACAACCCTGGGGGTATAGGGGGGGTGCATCATGCAATTGACAAATGTATTATGTAGTATAACTCTCACCTCGTACTCACACAAAGGTTACCGCTCACTCCGTGAAAGCATGCTCGTTTCTTCTTTGACTTAAGCCACGGCTTCCCCAATCTTCTTGCTGATTCCTCAAAATCTTCTTTCGAAACTACAATAATGATGGTGATATATATTAAAAATTTATACCAACATTTATTTCAAAATCGCCACTTTGGTGCACATTCATTTGTAGAACTAGCGAGTGAGGTAGACTATAAAATCAAAGATCAGGAAAGAGCATGACGAGCTCCGTTGAAACAAGGAAACAAGGAATTCATCGCTCACACACACAACCCCAATAGCCCATACAAATGAACAATAGCGATAAAAGTGAATTGCTTCACTGACATACCATGATAGATGAACTATTTCCGAAACTCTGAAACTAATGTTTACATTCAACGTCATGGCCTTATTCACAGCTCCCAGACCACTGTAATCCTAGGTTTTTTCTCCTTATAGTGGGCCCATTCATATTTCATTATCACATTTTCACACCACCGTCAGTCAGGGACGCGTAACAAGAATCTGTACCCGGCCAGAGGTCAACCAAAAGTAGCATGCGCGTCTCGCCGGTGGCTCATTTCCAAGTCTGTTTTTGGTGTGACACCGCGTCCTAAACGTGTCCCCTGTTCCGTTTGAGATTATTCCATTTTCTTTTGTGATGCGGGCCGTTGACAGCGGAACGCATTGCTTTATTTATAAAGGACAAAAGGTATTAACAAATGAAACTTAGTTGAGGCTAAAAAACAAGATTGTCAAGTAAATGGTGTGGGATTTAGAGGCTAACTACATACAAAAATTTGTTACATGAAAATGAAATTAGGCACTGTGGTTTTTAGTATATTCCCTAAATAATAATTAGCATATCACCAGCGGCTTTTCACAAGCAGAAACAGATTGTACCACCGCCACCGACTTTTCCCTTCTCTTTGTCTGAGATTCAAAGGACCCAACCGTGCAATACTTCATCGTCAGAACATTATTTTGATGAGGTTTCTGTGCCGTTATGTTTACGCCGCAACAGGCCGCACACCACACACGCCTGTGAAAATTTATGAATTGAACACGCATGAAATACGTGCAGCTGTGGGTTTCAGAAAACCACAGAAAGGGGAATTATGAAGGTGTGTAACGTTTATGCGGTCCTCTCCCCCGACTTGTCTGGCGTGAAGTCGGAACTGAGCTTTATCGTTAACCGTGTGATCGGGCTTAATCGTGACTGGTCTGGGAATGAGGGCCGATTTGGAATAGGACTGCAACAAAAATGAGATCGCCTATGATCTGACAACAGCGTCTATAACAGAACTTGTAGAGCGCCACCAAACTGGGGGGGGGAACAGTATTGGGCTGGCTTGGAGAAAATGGGTTACTTTTGGGGCGCTGTTCCTCTGAATCTTGGTATCCTGGGTGAATATCGCATTTGGCATTCTCAAAAATCATTCCGCAACCACATGTTGAAAGTTGAGAGGTCCAAAACAAATTGGTGGGGAGAGGGGGATAAAATAGCAAGACAATTTTTTTGGGGGAAAAATAAGTAATCAGTCAACCCCCCCCCTCCTCCCTACCTTCACCCCCCCATCGCATGCTCAGCTCATCATATGACATATTGATGGAATTTTGACAAATTCTTGACAAGGAAGGAAAGACAAACAAGCTCCCTACAACCAGTCCAGGCAGTAACCGCATCGGTCAGGACACATCAAGTGCAATAGATGTCCTCCTGCATCTTCCTGGGTGGGTTGTTTGTGATGAAGTAGCTCTGATCACCGCCTGAATCCTCTCAGACTCTTCATCAATTGTACATGGGAGTTTGCCAAAAAGCGCAGATATAAATTTATAATAAATATGAAATTATAATATTATAAATATAATATAGCCTATATTCATTACCAATATATACCGTGTCCATATCTGACGTGGTCTGCTGATGAACTTACTCAACAATTTAGGTAAATAAGACAGGCACAAGATTTCTCTCATTTTGGGTGATTTCCTAAATTATTGGGATCTGCCATTAGTAGGAACTATATTTGCATTTTCCGTTCAGTTGAACTTGAAGGATGTCAAGTGCACATGGCCAGCTGACCGATCTCACTATGGGTAATTGAAGATCCGCATTCCATGGTATTTAAAATACCATGGAATGACGAATCTTCGTATTTTGTGCCCAATGTCGGGTCTTGGTGATAATACAGCTTGGGCATATGCCAATTTACGAGCTCTGTGGTAACCCCAGGGAGTTGGACTACAATCATTGAAATTGAATATGAAGCGTGCCCCTCTCTTGTACAATTTCAACTCAAGCCATGCGATTAACATTCAAATTAATGTAGCAGGTAGTGATTCCAAACAGAATAGTAAAGCCTTGCGTCCATGTGTTCGATTGAATAGGCTTCTACGTCATGCGCAATGAACGATGCGTATTGAACCTCGTATAGCCGGTTGATCACGTATTGAACCTGCGCATTGGCGTCCTTGTGAGAAATAGAGCCACGGCTCGAAGGACAAAATGTGGTCCAAGTGTAGGAGAGAATTGAAGAAGATGATGATTTGGTGATATATTGGTTGTTTCATACTTGGAGAGAAGGCGCAAAAAGAAGCACAATTT
Organism: Sclerodactyla briareus; assembly: GCA_026419785.1. NCBI lineage: Eukaryota > Metazoa > Echinodermata > Holothuroidea > Dendrochirotida > Sclerodactylidae > Sclerodactyla > Sclerodactyla briareus. The sequence goes on from JAODTK010005683.1 coordinate 154,789, forward strand.
GTGGATCTGTGACATATCACAGCGAAGGGAACAATTTGGGGTCAACCACCACACCATCTAGGAACTAGTCTTGACAGAATTCGATTTCTGCATATAGGCTACTGCATAAGCCTATATACTTTCTGCCTATAGGCAACGTGCGAACTTCATTCCATCAGGGCCAGGGTGCATTCCATGTTATCTCCGCCAATGTACGCCACATTTGGGTTTGTTTACGCAAGAATAATCTAGACATGTTGTTTTTAATGGCTTCGCGATGTACCGGACGCCGAACGTTGTTTTTACCAAGACCATGACGGAGACAACAAGACGGCGCTGTCGGTCGATAAACGCAAAGCTGCTAGCGTACACGCCGAAGAACTTCGGCGAAGTTACCGATGGCATCAGGCATCGGTGACATCGCCGAAGAACTTCGGCGAAGTTACCGATGACATCAGGCATCGTTTACATGAGCGGTGATAGTGATACCAAGGTTTTGTCGCATTCGTCACATCGCTAGCCTAAATACTTGACCAACATGACTCCAGGACTCGAATAACTACATTGCCGCAATGCGCCCTCAAAATCATGGCTAACCGCGCCAAAACTGCCGTCGTGCCTTGGGTTTTATGGCCGCCGATGCCCCAGCCAAAATGAATTATTCGTTCAGAATGTATGTCTTAAAAAAGTTCCCAAAAAATCTTTTAAAATCGATGTTCGGCAGTGTAGCGCGAGGTGTACATTGGTTATTTAAACATGTGATAAAAGTAACAATGCTCTGATTAGTTGGCGGTCAGATTTTTAGCGTCACAGTGGTACCACAACCTATACCAGTTCCGCAAAATGAAGGCTTTTTAATACATACCTGCAATCCCGCACTGGTAATTGCAATTGCGTATATAAGCATGTACGCCGTCAGTACCGCGATTTGGCTGTAACGTGTACATCGACTCGATCGACTTCATATAATTGGGCGGGGGGGCTGTTTTTTGGTTTTTTGCTTGGGGTGGGTAAAGGGGGGCTGTTCACAAATCATGCGTTGACGCCCTGTACGTAAGTTACCAGTGTGCGGACACAAAATAAGGGCATGAACCACTGTATATGTTTGTCATGCATGCAGGCTAATTGATAGCAGTAAAGGTGGAGTAAAAATACGGTATAACATCATTAATAATAGTAAACTCTAACTTTTTTGTCGCCTAGGCTACGCCTGCGTGCGATGGCCGGCGGCGGAGTTCGCTGCGTTTTGTTTGCCAGCTCTCCGGCCCCGCTGTCCAGCTTGATTACCCTAGGATCAACTTTTAACCATACACCGCACGCCAACTGTCGAGTAAGTATCTTTTTTTTTTACGCCTGCGCCGGAAAACGGTCCCTTTGAACAGTTAGGTAAATTCGAATTTCAATTGTGCGATTTTATGTGGAGTATAGAAAACAAAATATCCGGACTTGATGGTGATAACAGGTACAATACACCCACAAATAGTGAAATATCGTATTTTACTGGCTTGCTCATCGACTGCTAACATAGCAATTGCCTCTAATGAAATGAGTTATTTGCACGTTGCCTATTTACTAGTTCCTGCAATCTTGCAAGCATGCTGGTTCCCCCCTTCCTCAACGTTACCTCGTAGGGGCCTACTGTAGTGTGTTCAGACGAGTTAGGAATCCTAGCCTAGGGTAGAGTGACCAGTATTCACCCCGCTACCGTATTCAACCCCTTTGGCATAAATCCCTATTATTCACTGATTTATACTCATTCAACATGAGAACCATATCAAAGCAAAGAGCAACTTCTCAGCTTGATTTGTCATGCCGTTTCATGCCAATCTTTTAGAGAGAATAATGCTTTGGAGATTGTGTTCATGAGAATTTTGGAATTCCTTTAAAAACAACAGACCTTTCTTACATGTTCCCATAAGGAACTTGAGGAAATGTTGTGAAGTAATTCCCATAATTCTTTTGGAAGGAACTGGTTTCCAAAAATAGTGAGTTGTTTATGCTAACATTTCATAATGCAAGGCAATCATAACATAATTTCAGATAAGAGCGACCTTCAGAGGAAATTTGGAGGGAGATTGGAGGGGGTCGAATACTGGTCACCGTATCTGGTCTGCTGCCCAGTATTCAACCCTCTGGTGCATTCCCGTTTTATTAAACATCTGGTAAATGAATTTGAATTTATTGTTTTTTTGGTCCGTTAATCCAAGGGCCATGCTGTCAAGTCATTTAAGTAATATTTGTGGCAAAGAACTCTGAGTATTTTAGGAAGGTATCCTAAAATAATCTATTGAATTTGCATTGAATGGTGTTGTATTGGACCATACTCTGACCTAAAAACAAACAACAAAGCAGAAACATTGAAGTCCTAAATTCGCTCTAAAATGCTTCATAAAGGTTGTTCTACATTAGTTGGCTTACCTTGCAGATACTTCAATTATTGTGTTAGTATGTTCACCTTAGATGAATTGCACTCCTACTAAATGAATAATTTTGGGGGTAAAATGAACCTAGGGTCGAATCCTGGTCTTCGAAGTTGACTACTGGTCACTGGGGGTTGAATACTTGGCAGGCAAACTCGAGTTTTCAGGGTGCCCTTTCTCTGAAGAGAAAGGCCTGAATTCATATTTTTTTTCATGGTGACATGTTTCCTATAACCAAAAAATGTCTAACAGAAACCTTTTGAAACATAATTTTATTCATTTCACCTCTGAAAAACTATTGGAAAAGGTTCCTTAGGGGGTCGGATACTACGTCACTTTACCCTAGGCCAGGGCTCTGTAACTGTAAGTTTCATGTTGTTACTCTACTAGGCCCTCGGTGCCTAGGCTAGTCATCGACCATTCTGTTATATTACGGTACGTTTATTGTGATGTGGAGGTTGAGTGTAGCGGAGCGGCCGTACACACAGTCCTGTCAAGGAGTGACTAGTCCACATATTTGACGTGTGTTCAGTGGGTTACGCTTACTTCACATACAGTCAACATGAACAGTGCACACTGTATTCCACAGATAAGTATATTTTTGAAATTGGAAATAAGCCTTGAGAATTTGGAATTCAGAACTATAAATAATTTACGTGGTTTTGACCCTGCTAACATGAAATATACTTTTCTGGAACTTACATTCATGAAATTCGTCCTTAATCGGGGCAAGATTTTCAACAACAGCTATGTTTTCTGAACTCAACAGTTTAAAATTGTAATCACTTGTCAGTTGTATTTTTTTCTATAACGATATGTCTCCAAGACACTGCGTAACGGCAAGATAAGTTTTTAAAAAAAAATCCGCAATTTGCCTTGAAACCTAGGTTAAATCAGGATCATTAGAAACCATGGAAGATTCACTCAATAATTGGAAGAACGTCAGAAAAGTATTTTTTATTTTTTCAATTACCATTAGTCCGAAAATCATGTCACGTTCACGAAAGTTTTATTGGCCAATAGACCTCCACTCATAAAAAAAATGTAAACATCACGTCATTATGGGGTAATGCAGCGCAAACTACTACGATATACGGAAAATGAACCTACTTCCCTTATAGGGCCGTGAGGCGTTGAATCCGACTAGGGACGACAGTCCACTCTAAGGTTACAGGGGCTGGCCTATCTACTTCCATGATCCCTCGTCAGTTTTATCATGATAAAAAATACCAAATTCGCCGAATCACCCAAACTTATGCTCTGATTGAAATAGTATATGTTCTGAAAACCTAAACACATTTGATATTAATCATTTAAATATTGTCTTATCGGGAACTGCTAGGCTATACTCAGGAAATTTATCATTGTTATCGAATTACATCAACGGTGATTTCCATCCCAAGTTGCTGTAATGCTGTTCGAAAGGGGCCTGGTAGAGTTCGAATCCGTAGAAAAATTTCTGGGAAAATCAGCAAGTACTCAACTCTTCACCCGAAAAAGTCTTATCAGAATATTCCTGTAGAAGAGGAAAAAAAGCTTGACAACTGTTGTCATTCTGCACGAAGCATGAGTGTTGACCTTGGCAATTTTGCGCCATTTTTGGGTCGCTTAAGTGATCAGTTACCATTGTATAGAAGATAGGGACCGTTTAAAAAGAAGTATTGGGGTCCGATTGGGAACTAGGAGTGGACTAGGCCTAGCTAGGCCTAGGTAGGTAAGTTTAGTTTGAACTGCGTGGGGTCAACAAGCTAAGGACACACGCATGCAACTGGCAAACGATTGGTAGGATATTTGTAATGGCATACTCAGAGTTCTACGGGGAACGGAAAAAGTTATAATATTTCGATACTGAAAGTGAAACGAGGTCGCTTTGCAGATGCAAGTACGAGCCCTGTCCAAATTTCAGTCAGAGAACACAACCTCGGAGTGAGGCGTGCAACAATTGGAGCAATCTCGATGGTGGTTCTCCGGCTGTATTCTAGAATTGTCAGTTGTACATCAGCGCAAAAAAATATTTGAACACTCGCGCCAAATAATCATCGAACTCAAGCCATGCATTCGATACTACGGATTTCCGGCTTCATATTGAGCTAGGCACGAAGCAACCAGTGCGATTCCCGCCGCCAGTGGGCTGGCGAGCCTGGCGTCACCAGATTTTTCGCTGGGGGTACAGAGGGGGCAAGACATTTTTTTAGGGGCACCAGAGGGGCAAGACATTTTTAGGGGTCACGAGAATACTATCTGAGCGGAGCGCCATTGTAGGTTACGCGGATCGGACAAGAAACTCTGGTTCCTATGCCACCGCCATATGTCCCGGAAATTGGCCTTTCCCGGGCCGTTTTGGCTGCATGTACCAAACTTCAACATGGTATTGTATAATAATAAAACTTGTAATTCGGTGGAAAATTTGGGACATTTTGTTCAACCTGGGTCGTATCGTATCGTTACCCCCGCCGAATTTTGGCCAGAATGTTCAACAATTGCTGTGCCAACAGTGGCCAACGTTCTCTCTCCACTATCTGCTCGCGAAGGGGCAATTTTTGTCCCCGATATCAGAGCAATATGGAACCAAAATTTCAGGATCCCATCAAAAACTCAGTAAATTAGCCATTTACCTAATCTACGGTCAACCCATTATTGACGATGTCATGCCATAAAGCAGGAACTTCCAGTAGTTTTCCCTGGAGAAAACACGCGTTTAAATCCAATCGTCCCGGCGATAGGCTACTGTCCACTTCAATATGTGAGTCGTGGTGTGAGAGAGGACAAACGGACAAGAGGCTAAAGGCCAGGATTTAGAATCCAAAGAGGTTGATTGTAATGTTCTCAAACCTGAGGTCAATGAGAATTTGTGTATATTTTCCTGCACCACACAGATATGTATAATTAGGGGGCAATGAGGCAGAATTCCATAGAGCTTGTGGTATGCCTATAGTTGCTGATATCAGGAGACAGAGAGCAACGGGACGGAGTTTGCCACCACTAATCTCACGCGCGAAGCAGAGCTTGTACCCTGGTTAGCAGTTTAGTGCATTCAAGGCAAATTGGGCACATTACTGCCTCCCTGTCATAACCAGGATTGTTGTTTTTTTGTTCTCGAAAATCACAACTCCCATTTGGGTGGCATACGATTCCCGAGGGTGCAAGTGCCCCCCCCCCCCTTGGCGACGCCACTGCCCCTTGCCCCCTGCGGCTGCTGCTTCCATGAGAACTTCAACAGACAACCTTCTCACACAACTGCACCCTCCTCTGTCAAGTGGTTTCGGAGATACGATTGGTTTTGAAGCTGTGTCCGCCGCCGCCGATCTCGCCGCCGTCTCCGCCACGTCGAGACTTGGGCGTAGACATAACTATAGTTACCTGATTGATAAACTTGGCACACATATCAGCCTAACAGTAGCAAAGCTCAATTCGCTGTTTCTTGCTGCACTTGTCAACTCTCAACAACATAGACCTACCGACGGTGCGCCGGGCCCAAAGGTCGAATATTACCTTTTTTGTTGCATACCCTGGTCGGAGGCCGACATTCGTGTTGCTCGCCAAGGTCTGATATGATGACTAGAATCATTCGGCATCGCAGGACATCAAGAGTGACACCAGGGGGCGGAGGGGGCCAACATCCCCCCCCCCCGCCCGTAGGTAGAGCCTGCCCTCCCCTGGTCGGGACATGTTCCACCCCCGGACTGGGCACCCTATTGCATGGGCGTAAATACACCATCTCAACTAAGGGGTGTGACTTTGGGACGACAAGAAAATGTGCTGTCTGGAGACGACTTTTTGGATTGACTACTTTTGTAATTTTCCCAAAGGGGGTTTTTTTTTTTGCGACCATGTGAACTGTTCACGACGATAGGGAGGAGGGGGAGGGGGGGGGGGGGGTTGTGGCCAATCTTTCCGTAGGTGGCCTTCCGTACAACGCCTATTTGTTACAGTTTTCATGCATTCTTCGTTCAGAAGCATCCATCTCGGGGTCTATTCTGAGGTTCCTAAACTCGGCTTGGACGCTGAGAGACCAGCTTTTTGCCGCTACGGGAACGACATTAATTTCTCAGGGGGTGTCACCCCACCCCCTTCCCTCAGTGTGCATTGATTTACGGATGCATGGATCTCTTCCGCAGGCGGTTACGAGAGATTGTTATGGGTAGGGGGGAGGGTTGAGGGTCGGAAACCCAAGGAAGAGCGCCCTCATAAATGGCCTCGCCTCCCTATTGGCAAATAAGGACCGTACAATGTATGGACCCCTAGACACAATTTGCGCTGCAATAGTGAATAACAGCTGCAAAAACCTCCACGAACTGAACTGTTTTGTGTGAATGACAATTTATTGATTAACGGGGGGTCATGGGTTCTGACACCAAACCCCCCTCCAGTGGTACGCCACTGATCTCTTCGTAAGTGATTACCATGTAACAGTTTTTCAGGCGGGCAAACACCTTAGAAGCGTATATGTTCCAGGGAAATGAAAGAAAAGAAGACTGAAAATGCGAGCCAATATCGCCCAACAAATGGGAGGGAAACGGGGAACTAGTTGAATAAGGGAAATGCTTGAATCGGCGGCGGAATTGTGCCCAAATACCTGGCTTTTTTGCGTGCTACGTACGCGCGCAGTCGCTCCTTGGTCACCTCCAACCTGCGGGGAATCTCCAGGATGTAGGGTATGGGCTGGCTATGCTGACGCTGTAAGTATACAACATGATATGGCCCCAGCACAACCAACTTCAAAATCGTTAAAAAGCCGAGAGGGCAATGTTCCCGCGTACTGACATTGCCCATATGGGCGGTAGCCAACAAGGTGATTCCCAGAAACATGCCTCTTCGGCAGGCAAGGAACTGTGAGGAGAGGGAGCATTGCATTCTGTGCTTGCTTTTTGCCCTCCCGGATTTCACGAATTTTTCACTCTCAGAAAAAATGGGGAGGGGGGGGGGTGGCCCCAGTCTTCACCCAAGGCCTTCTGAAATTAATCGAGGAAACGAAATTGATTCGAAGCATTACATCGCAATATTTAGCCTACAAGCTGGCAGAAAACGCCATTGCAAAAAAGTGGAATCAGATTTATAGTGTACAAAATCGGGCATTCCTATGTATTTTTATTACGGTACGGAAAAGTGGGGGGAGAATACACAAAAGGATATGTCCCCCCCCCCCAACACTTTGCAAGTGGGGGGACACCTTGTCCCCCCGTCCCCCACCTGTTGGACGCCCATGATTATAACTGTTTTAAAACCCATCTTTTGTAGAATTTGGCGGCCCATCTAAAACTCCCCCCCCCCTCCAGTGTTGGTCTAGATCCGCCCTGGGCCTTACTGATGTAACCGCGAAAAACTGTGGGTGGACAAGGTATAGTCTCGAAAATTGTTCATGGTTCACCGGAGGTTTCAAATCTGTGTTTTTGCGGTGTTTCTAACATTATCAGATTTGAACGAAACTCGGTAATGTAGACTGTCCTAGTCCCAATAACAGGCATGAAGAAGGTCACATGAGGTGATGCAGATAATTTGGGGGAGGGGGGGAGGGGGGGCTGTTGAGGGGGGGGGCGGTAAATAACCATGGCGAGAGGGGGTTAGTATCTTGTATTCTCCGGGTGCACAAATAAAAAGTCCAGTGAGCCACTGACTCACTCATGGGAAGATAGGCCTAACCATGTCTGGAAAGGCATCTGCTGCGTTCTTTCGGATCTCGTATATACTGTACATACGAGTTCACGCCTGGTGAAATGCGTTTTTCGACACAAACTTCCAATACAGCGGGCTTTTCAACGGCCATATCGACCCCCACGTGTTATTGAATGCACAGAGAGTAGTGGTTCTTACGCGACGAAAAGTCCTCGACTTTCCGACGTTCGACGCGCACTTAATTTGCGCGCGAAAATAGCCCGAGACGTAGATATTTTTCCTTCAATTGTATGAATTCAGGTCCTAGCCTTCTCATCTATAAAGTTATCGACATGAATTACCTATTCATAGATGGAACATTTCGGAATGACTCTCGATTTCTGACTTGAGAGTATCGAATTGTGCCATTTTGCATACAGTTGTGGAAGTGGAGGAGTCCTGATAATTCACAAAGTCACCACTTGAGGTCACACTTTTGTACCGAAAAGGAACGGTCGTTTTATCTCGTAATCGGTAATGTACCAGTTCGGAAAGGAACGCACCATATGCATCCACCCAATCCAATAAAGCTGAGAAGACAATACAATTCCAGGCGAACCCTTTGGGATTAGTAGGGAATAGCGTCGGCATATGGCCCTAACAAAACATACGAGAGTCACAATGTATACCCCCAGGGCCACTATAGTGGTGGCGTCGATCTTTGCACCCCCCCCCCCCAACACACACACGCCATTACTTGATTATGTCAGAAAATGTGAGGTGATTTCTCGGACAGTACCCAGCTGAAGGGCGTAAAACACTCGCCATGGAAGCTGGGGATCCAAAACAAGGTGCAGCATTTCGTATGTGTGACCAAAAAACGTTTTTGGTTAGAGCAACTCAAAAAGTTGGGAGGGCCCCTCTCCGATCTCAGCGCTGTTAGCCTACCCTGAGCGGTTACGGGACGGAATTAATGTACAGTAGATGGAAATGAATGGACTACATTAATTATTAGAAGTCTCGTGCTATCACAAATGGTCAGGTAACAAAGATCAATGCATGCAAAATGAAAGCACAAAATACAACAGTTTGGAGGAAAAAAAATTCTGGTCCTTCCTGCCCGAAGTGCCGGTGTTCTCTCATCTCTGTAAGAGCAGGTGTTTGATTGTCCCCCAGTCTTAAATAGACTAGTGGGCTGGAGCCTTCCTCGTTGAACCCCCTCCCACACGCTTCTAAACAAATCATTAACGGAGAAATAGGGCAAGCCCTATGCAAGATCAGCGGAGTAGGTTACACTCTCAGAACACACCTCGTCCCGACTCCATAGATCGAAAAATAATGCGCTTCGTCACTGGCATGATGCGATCTAAATAAACTGGTAGACAACCCCCCCCCCCCCCCCCCCCCCCCCCCCAAGTCGGACTTGGACTTCAGGTTAAAAAATGCTGGTCACTGCATGCGGGGACATGCCAAATGATGGAGTAATTTACCTATAATAATAATACTACTTCATATAATAATAAAAATAAAATAATAATAATACTAATAATAAGAATAATAATAATAATAATAATATAAGAATAATAATAATTAATAATAATAATAATAATAATATAATACTGTTCTTGGTCCCACAATGTAATTACTTAGTGTTAGGAGGCAGAATTGTCCCCAAACACCCGTAAAATGATGTAAACGTCCTTTTGCAAACGCATTTTAATCGTCCCCACCACCCTTCAGTCGCGAGGACACTACTATTCGTTTTTGACGGTCCGTGTTGAACGCACCCATACTCATTGGACAGAGCGGACGAATAATACGCACGCATAACGACGTATTGTAACGCCCCATGGTATGGGGGCGGAGGTAACCCGGCTAGCGGTGGCGCTGGTTGTCGAGCGGTTGGAGGCCACCCGACTCATGACTGGTGCCTAGACGAGGAACAATATAAGACAGCCAGTGCAGAGGGAGATATACGAGCGCGTAGCCGAGCCGAGAAAGGGGATCCTCATTACCTACTAGATGGGGAGTGTAGTGGCAAACAGACACCGAAAAAATTCAGAAACACGGAAATTTATGATGGGGGGAGGGGAATGACCTATAGGTCCTATGCCCCCCCCCCCCCCCACAATAAATTTTCCAAATAATAAATAGAAACAAGCGCGGCGTATAAAACCATTAAACAAAAGATAAGAACAGAGGACATCTGAATAAACAAAAGCTACCGACCTGCGGCAAGAGTTGTAATACCGATCCATCATTATAGTAGGTCGAAACACTCATTCACCAATGACCAAAATTCCGGGTTCGCTATTTCTGGAACCAGGCCCTTTCTGGACTAGCTAGTTACTATAACGTTATTTCACTCAGATTCAAGTTAACAAAATGCCCGACGATTAATCGGAGAATGGGCCTTATCCATCATTTTTTCAAAAGGCGACATACAGTCGGTTAGAAATGTAGCGTGTTTCGACAGAGGATGGTTAGTCAAGTGGTGTACTGTGTATGCATAATTTATGACATTTTAACAACCAGACAACATACTTTATGGGTCACTGGGCCAATATAAAGCAAATCGTGAAATAAATAGTCGAACAAAAACTATATAGTACGTGTGACTGAGCCTTTCAGGCAAGTAATGTCAAATTACCCCGCGTATACATGCTAGTCAAAAATTAGCCCCCGATAGAAATTACAGTAAATCAAACGACCGCTTAGTGGATAATGATAGAGTTCACTTCGGATTATTCGTGGATTCGGTTGAACCAGGCCGCAAACCCTGGAGACGGCTCGTCGGCACGCGGCCGTCTCTACGGTCGAGTATTCCCGCTTTCTCCTGTTGCTGCTGATGTCCTTCTGAGTTTCGTGAGGACAAGGCGTAGACGAACGTGAACCACGGTCACCGGGAGAATAATCACCAAGACGAGAACCCAAAACTGGAAAAATAAAAATAAGAAAGTGGGATGAGTAGCAATGGAAACGCTATTTTAATTATTTATTTTATTTTATTTCACGGGTTAGAAGCCATCTAAGCCATCTAGTACCGGGCTGTATTGATCGTGGATTGAGCACCGGAGATTATTAGTTTTCTCTTCTGGATAGTGCTCAGATGAACGAGCGAGGATGGGGGGATCCCGGGACCGCCCATTACGTCCCCATCGAAAAGGACTATCAGTGAACTCCCAGGACCCGAACCTGGAGGTGCTGAAGTTCAAGTTAACATGACTGCTCACAGCCGACAGACGAGACGAGACCTATGCGAATATCCGAATTCTCATACAAACCCCAGGAAATCCACTGCCACCCAGGGGAAACCATGAAGCGAAGACCAAGCTCGCAATCGTCCATCGCGATTACGGTATGTCGTCACTATAAATAAGTCGATACTTTGAAAATTACGATATGCCGTGTGACGGCGGCATTACCATCGTGACGAACGAATTACAACGGTTTTTATATCGATTTATTTATTTATTTTTTATTTTTATATGCAGTTCATTTTTTGCTAGGTTGGCCTGAGACGATGTTTCCGTATTGCATCGTCGATTGCCATTGGAACCTATAGGGAGTTCTTACATCGACAACCTTCAGGACCGAAGGTACACCGGCGTTGCTGTGGATGGGGCCGTTGCGTAACGGTCGCTTCGGTGGATCATTGTCTTTACTGCAACAGAAGTAGAAAATTAGTCAAACAATGTCAATTTAAGTTAATTAAGATGTCAATGGCAATGTATAATATTTTTAACGGATATGACGATGTGGACTATGTGATCGGAAGGCTACCAGCGGTTGGAGCGAATCGTACAAGGAAATTGGGAGCGATTTAGGCCGATAAGAAGAAAAACCAGAAAGCCATAAGACTTAGTGATTCCTTAGACTCTTTTGACAACCTTATAGCCAGACACAAAGGACAAATGAGAGATTGCACCAGCTCATTATGAGAACTATAACATTTGAAAAATTTCACATATTCCCCAACCAACCAATAGGGCTCCTATATTCTTGATTCAGGAAGCTACACACTAAATTTGCGGGTTTTCAGACTCTGACTTCTGGGGACCTCAAATGAACTCTGGACCTGGCCCCAAAACAATAGGGGCCATGGACTCATCAGGGAAACGCACATACCAAGCATGAGGCTTTATCCATCTGGGTGGGCGTCAAGCTATATGTTTACCAATTTCAAAATTGGCCAAATATGACTTCACAATTTTTCTATTTTCGACCAAAATTCACCCCCCAAACCTGAACCAAAAACAATTAGGGTTCCTGCACTCCCGATAAGAAAGCTATACACCAAATTTCATCTGTCGGGACAACTATTCTAGACGTAGCGGTTGTTACCAGGTTTCAGACGTTGACCCCTGTTGACCTCAGATGACCTCTGACCCTGACCCCAAAACAGGAGAGGATGCATGCACTCATCATGGGGAACACCATACAGTATGAGCTCCTCCATCAGGTGGGGTGGAGTTATCGTGTTACAAGCCAAAATGGCCAAAGATCAACTTTCAGAATTTCCATTTTTGACCAAATTCACCCCGACCGACCCAAAACCAATAGGGTTCCTGTACTATCCAAAAGAAATCTATACACCAAAGTTCAACTTGTTAAACGAACCATTCGGACTTGTCTGGTTTTACAAGGATTTCAACTTTTACACCCTGGTGAACCTCAATGACCTTGGGAACCTGACCCCAAAACAATAGGGAATCTTGTACTCAGCAATGGGAACCCACATACCGATATGAGCTCAATTCCTCCGGTGGGGTTGACAGTAGTGTGTTTACAAGCCAAATTACCACAATATCGATTTTTTTGACTATTTCCTAAATTTCCCCAAAATGACCCATCAACACTGCTGAACACATGGTTCCTGTACTTCCATAAGGAAGCTACACACCAAATTGCAGCTTGATTGGACCAACTGTTTTGACTTATTCAGGGTTTCCAGGATTTCCGACTTAGACCTCTGGTGACCTCATATGATCTTTGACCTACCCCAAAACAATAGGGAATCAGGTACTCATCATGGGGAACAAACCGACATAACAAGTATGAGCTTATTCATCCAGGTGGGGGTTGATTTAGTGTTGTTTATAAACCAAAATTGGCCCAATATCAATTTTTGGACTATTTCCTAATTTCTCCCAAAAATGACCCCCAATCAACGCCCAAAACAATAGGGTTCTTGTACCTCCCCTAATTGAGCTACACCTGAATTTTCACAGCTTGATCGGACCAACTGTTGGACTTAGCGTGTTTACAAGGATTTCAACTTTGACCTCTGTGACCTCAGATGACCTTTGACCTGAACCCCAAACAATAGGGATCATGTAACATCATTGGGAACACACATACCAAGTAATGAGCTCAATCCATCCAAGTGGGGTTGAGTTCGTGTGTTTACAAGCCAAAATTGGCAAAATAATCAATTTTTGACTATTTCCTAATTTCTCCCAAAAATGACCCCCAATCAACACCCAAATCAATAGGGTTCTGGTACGCCCCATACGAAATTTACTACAAATACCAAATTTCATCTTGGTCGGACCAACTGTTTTTGGACTTATCGTGTTTACAAGATTTCAGACTTTGTGACCTCTGGTGACCTCAGATGACCTTTGACCTGGGGCCCCCAAAACCACTGGGGATCATGCATCAATCATGGGGAATGCCACATACCAAGAATGGGCTCAATCCATCCAAGTGGGGGAAAGTTATCGTGTTAACAAGCCAAAATTGGCCAAAATATCAATTTTTGCCTATTTCCTAATTTCTCCTCCCCAAAAATCCCTCCCCCCAATCAACACCCAAAATAATAGGGTTCTTGTTACTCCCCATAAGAAAGTTACACACAATTTCAGCTTGAATCGGACCAACTTGTTTTGGAACTTATCGTTTGTTACAAAGGAATTTTAAAGACTTTGACCTCTGGTGGACCTCAGATACCTTTGACCTGGCCCCCAAAACAGTAGTGATCTGCACTCATCATGTGGAACGACACAAACCTAAGTATGGAGCTCAACCAATACCAAGTGGGGTTGAGTTAGTGGTTTTACAACCAATTGGGGAAAAAAAAAAAAAAAAAAAAAAAAAAAAAAACAAAATATCATTTATTTTGACTATTTCCTAATTTCTCCCAAAAATGACCCCCAATCAACACCCAAAATAATAGTGTTCTTGTGTACTCCCCATAAAAAGTTACACACCAAATTTCAGCTTGATCGACAACTGTTTCGAAACTTATCGTGTTTACAAAGATTTCAGACTTTGACGTTTGGTAACCTCACATGACCTTTGACCTGGCCCCAAAACGATAGGGAATCATGCACTCATCATGGGGAAGTACATACCAAGTATGAGCATCATCCATTCAGATAGGGTCGAGTTTATCGGGTTTACAAGCCAAAATTGGCCAAAATATCAACTTTTCATACATTTTCCATTTTTGAACAAAATTCACCCCCCACCAGAACCAATACAATAGGGTCCCCCTTTACTCCCCATAATAAAGCTATACACCAAATTTCAACTTTGATCAGACCAACCATGTGCTGGCTGCGTGTTTACAAGGTTTTCAGACTTTGGACCCTCGTTTACCTCAGATGACCTCTTGACCTGACCCCAGAACAATAGGATTAGGTACTTATCATGGGGAACACACATACACAGTATGAGATTCATCCATCCAGGTGGGGGTCGAGTTATTGTGTTTACAAGTCAGCGTCACATACACACCACACATACATAACATACATACCTACACACCCACAACTGTCATGACTGCCATAGATTCCTGACTTCGTCCAAATCAAAACAGCAAAGACATTGCATTGTTTTCTTATTCTTATTCAAGGCATTGACCATTCCATACATTTTATGGGCCTATATACCAATTATAATACTGGTGCCTATGGGTATTTAGTGCCCCCT